>JBBMOL010002682.1:0-22023 GCA_037954665.1 Laguncularia racemosa
TAATTGGATATAGAAATATTTTTTTAAAATTATCAAACTATTTAAAAGCTTTAATTATCACAAATCTATACTTTTTTTTTAGTAAATTAGAAAAAAAAAGCACTTTATTTTTTCCAATTTATTAAAATTTATATGGATGATTAGTAATTTTATATTACATGAAATAATATTTTTTATAATATAACTTTTTTAAGCTAATAAAAATAATTATTTCATGACATTCTGACCTGAGATTTGCGCAATGAGTGTGAAATGAAAGTGAAATTGATGGTGTGCGCCAATTCCTTTGCACCGACTCTGCTGAAATTTTATATTATAAAAGTCCAGCAACACATACCCAATTTTATCAAAAAGTAGTATTTAATTAAAAAATATATAAAAGAAATCTTATTCTTTTCTTATAAGGATTCATAAATTTTTTAACCATTGATACAAATAGAACATATTTGGTTTGTCTTTTTTTGTTAATATAGTGTCTATTTCATATTATTCGAATATAATAATTTACTTGAAATCAGATAGGATTTAAATACAAAAAAATAAAGATTCAATTATATATATATTCTTATTAAAAAAAATAAATTCCTAAACTCTATTTTTAAATATAAGTAAATCAAAATACAAATAAAACATTTTATCTAAATATTAGTTTTTAAATATATACAAATTAAATACATATTATATATAGATAAAAAATAAATAATCTATACAAATCCATAATTATGTTTATAGATCCTTACTAATGTATTTCTAGCATTGGGAAAAAATTTTTTTTTTTTCCTTAGAAGCTTATGAAAAAATCCATGCAATAAGATTGAGGAATTTAATATTTTGATGAAAGCAACAATTTGGGGTGCATGGATATGGTTTGCTAAATATGGTAAAACGAATGTGAGTAAAATTATTGGTGACGCAACGTAGAGATAAAATGCGGGATGAGCCAGTAAGCTAAGCTATTTAACTTGCAAATTTTTGCAGATTGAGCTAGAAAAAAACAAGCTCGGCTCATGAGGTGAGTTGGTCCGTATTAGCCTATAAATTATTATTTCCGACTCTGACATCACAGACAAGGTCACGGGTCTGCTGTCCGAGTTTAAATGAAAACCCGACGGTGTCTGACGTTTATGTGACATTTATATTAATAAAGTAATGACGCCTAGATCGAACTCCTACCTCTTTTAGAAGAAAATATTTAACGGGTTATGAGTTATTTTATTATTAAAAATCCTCTAATTATTAATATTACACATTCAGTCAATAAATTATTGAAAATATATATAATTTTTCACATATAAAAATTGTTTTACACAATTAAGAAAATAAAAATTAATTTTCTAAGAAACAATTAATCTTATCATATTATTGGTGTTTATCTCCCTTTTTTTTAATGACATATATGAAATTTCAAAAGCTGTTGAAAAGTCACAATACTATTATACTTAAATATATGAAATTATGTTTTTCTATAAAACACTATTCAAATCAATATTATATACATATCTTTATGAAATTTATTGAAAAGTAGTTAATATCAAATACAAAAATGATTATAAATGTATAATCATGGATATTATATATCAATTCACAAATAACAATAACTATTAACTTATACATATATACATAAGCTTGAACATGTACTATATGGCTTTTGATATACTTTTTGTTTTTTTGGAAAAAAATACTTATACATATAGATATACTGATATGAAATATTTTAAAGACATATAAATATACATAATATCGATTTAAAAATACCTAAATCTTTATTACAAATGTAATCTCTAAAGATATTATTAGTGGAAGTGCACTCACGATACATATGTAAAAACTAAATAAAGTTTTTAAATCTTTATTAGAAGCTGTAATCCTCTAAAGATATTATTAGTAGAAGTGCACTCATAATGTATGTGTAAAAACTAAATAAAGTAGTATCATATAATGACCAATGATTTAAGAAGAATAAAAAAACATATACATAAACTGTCTCAAAATGCATAATAATGAAATTAAAAAATGTAAAACTAAGGTAAATACATTATTAATTCATTTATTAAGAAGATTAAAATGTTCTAATCATATTTAATTTACTTCATCAAAGAATTGCCATATGTCTATAAAACAACAAAGGAGATACATTTGTCCCTAATGTGTTTGTGTGTGTGTCTTAAACTTAAAATAATATACACACATTGCATGCACAATGGAAAAATTATGAAAGTAGAAAATAAAAACATCCATTTAGAAAAATATAGGTCCCTTTAATATTTGTATCAATTAAAATTAAAATTTGATAATTTTTTCCTCCTAACCAAAACATATTGATTTTCAATTCTTTTTTGTATTCTACACGATAAAGGAATTTTGATTAAAAATAATAATAATACAAGCAGTTTAGAGAAAAAAGAGGTTAGTGAGTTAGTGAGGGCTAAAGGATTACGATTTTGTTGATGAAAGTGGGATTACGATAGACTTGGTAATTCAAATGATCAATTTACTAATTTAACCCTTGATGATGAGATGTTTTATTAGTCAACTACCTTGAGAAAAAAATTAATAATTAGTTTTAAAAAATATAATTAAATGATAGTTAATGGAATCATGCGATAAAAAATTGTAAAAGACATCAAAAGCGATTGTACAAAATACTAGTGGAAAATCTCTAGAAAGCATATATAATATTTAATTATAGATACTTGCAATCTTTTTATAAAACATCATATCGATTTTTTATACTAATTGATATCTACTTGTATAGTATAAATGTAACACTCCAAAACCTGAAGCATCACAACCCACGACGTGTCACTATTACCAAACGACACGCTAAGGCTCTAAAACTCCATCATACTTCAAACTTGCTTATATATATATCATCCATCATACTACTATAACAATAATCAAATAAATGACTCACGGATAAGTCATTTCATATTTCATTATTTAATAACAACAAAGTCTCAAACTATAATCTATCTCCATAATTTCAATTTAACGTTAAAACATTAATTTACAATAACTCAAAATTCTTGTCACTCTTCCTCCACATAGTAATAGTGTTCTCTTTCCCTCTCATCCATGTAATGTCTCACCAAGTTTTCATTTTCATCATACTTTAGTTGTTTATCATTTTTGCCTGCAATTAAAAAATATATATATAGGAAGGGGGGTTAACCTAAGCTCAATATGTGAGTACCACACTCACATGTACATAAACACATACCTAAAATTCTATCCTTACGCACTTCTTGTCCCAACCTTAAGCTAAATCAATATCTGTATGATCATTAAGACATCACTCTTAGTACTAATCCAATTATAGTATACTTCTATTAGGTCATCTAAGGTTTACTAATTGTTTTGGTTGTGTGGAATATGGTTAATTAAGAAGATAATTTAATATATAATAATAATGTTCATCACTTAACACGGTCATGTTGGAGGTCGTGTTGCTCAACACGGGCTAATACACGACCATGTTAGAAGTCGTGTATCTCTCAGTGAGATTTATCTTTAACACGATTGGAACATAGTCGTGTTGAGAGGTCATGATTATCTTAATTCAACACGATTAAATACAATCGTGGTTGGGAAGTCGTGTTCTTCTTATTTTAAGACAGAGGCAACACGACCATTTTGATTAGTCGTGTATCTATCAGTATACTTTGTAAATTCAACACGAGAGCAACACGACCATATTGGATGGTCATATATCACTCGGTATGTCATTCGAAATCCTAATTTTCCTATCCTTAATTCATCCAATCTCCTAATTTTTTAATCTTAAGCTTAATTAATGCCAAAAATATGAATTAGAATCTCTTACTTAATCCGAATTTCTCTTGAAACTCCCAATTCAATCACTCTCGTGCTTATTCTTGTGAATAGTCTGATACCTAATGAGTTTCGCTGTCAATCTAAGAAAGCAATTTGCTTTGTATAATGTCTACTTGGTAAGACCGAAAGGAGATAGGGCTGTTACTGCTCTTGTATTTTTGAAATATAATGGGCGTGAACCTAAAAAAAATAAAATGAAACTACACGAGGCAGTTGCTGAAAACATGATAGCAGCAAAATACCAAATTGGGTGTACAGTTTTTTTACCAGTTATTGAGAACGTGAGGGAGTAAGTTTTGTTAAAATTTCAAAATAAGATGCAAAAACAGGACTAATAACACTAAAATGAAAAATTATTATTGTTAAATAAATTTAATACTTTTTATATAAGATTATATGTTTGTAAATATATTTTTTTAAATTATAAAATATGGTTTAATTTATAAACCAAATTGAACTAATAAAAATTCTATAGTTTAAAATTTTTTCTATTTCAAACTATATAGTTTAGTATAAAATTATAAAAAATCAAACTACATGGTTTTGTATAACTTAGAAGTTTAGAAGGAAAACTCAACCGTACCTATCCTTATGTGATAGTATAAAAAATTCTCCTATGAGCATGTATAACCTAATGATAATGTTACAAAGTTTGTTATATATCAAATGATGGATTTTTTTTAGTGTTAAATGACTGTAATAGAATAAAATAAATAAGCTAGTTAAGAGAAATTATTGGTGATAAATGAGTTGTGAAAACAAGGTAAAATTGATATAAACCTTTATAGGACGAATGTGATAAACATGTAGGCATTAGTAAAATAGTTTAATGACATATCAAAGTTGATGAATTAATGCTTATACTAAAAGTTCCATTTTGCGAATCAAAATTGGATTATGTTCCTTCTAAACGTAGTAAAAACAAATAAATTTTCAAAAAGTATACGGATTACATTAGCCTGAAGTGCAGCAAATATATAAATCCTTAAGCAGTAAATTTACATTATACTACCGATATGTTCCTAAAATTTAACTTCCAACATAAAGCCATACTTTAACATGTGAACAAACATTGGAAAAAAAAAAAAACCCAAAAGAGCATCGAATCATGTTAACTATAGTTTATATGCTTCATTGTATAACTGACCATTCTAATCAGTTATATTATTTTATAGCTATGTAAGTGTATAATAACTGCATATAGAAGAAATTGCATAATTAAAATAATAATAAAAATAAAGTGTATAAAAACACTAAAAAGAAAAATTATTATTGTTAAATAAATTTAATACTTTTTATATAAGATTAAAAGGGTTTTGGGAAATTTATTTTTTTAAATTATAAAAAATTTGGGTTTTAATTTTTAAACCAAAATTTAACTAAATAAAAATTCTATAGTTTAAAATTTTTTCTATTTCAAACTATAAAAGTTTAGTATAAAATTATAAAAAAAACCCAAAATACATGGTTTTGTTTTTAATTAGAAGTTTTGAAGGGAAAAATCAACCGTACCTAACCCTTTTGTGATGTATAAAAAATTCTCCTATGAGCATGTATAAAACCCAATGATAATGTTACAAAGTTTGTTATATATCAAATGATGGATTTTTTTTAGTGTTTAAAAGACTGTAAATAGGGAAAAAAATAAATAAGCTAGTTTAAAAGAAATTATTTGGTTTATAAATGAGTTGTGAAAAAAAGGTAAAAATTTATATAAACCTTTTTTAGGACGAATGTGGATCTCTGGGACCTTGAATCCAATAGCTATTTATAGAGAAACTTTCCATCAAAGTTTCCTAAAATCATGCTAATGGGTTAGTGGGTAATATGGTTGATTAGGATTAAGTGGATAGTGGGAACATGGGAATTGTAGTTAGTGGAAGTTGTGGTTTGTGGTTCCTAAAAATAGGACCATACTTCCACCATTCCAACTTTTCTCCCACTTAGTTCGTATATTTTACTTTAATACCACAAATCCTTAGACTTTAAGAAAACACAATACACGAATCATGGTGATTTTTTTCCCTTTATTACTCGAGTAGTATCTTCCATGTATTACAATGTATCAAGTTTTCAAACCTCCTTTCAAACAGCTTAATGAATAAACCCAACGTTTATTCTAGGTCCAAACTTTATTGATATTTCTCCCAAATAAAAAAAAATGTGCACAACAAATATGAGAAATATCAAACTCTATAGAGTTTCACTACACATAATGGAACCAAGTCCCATACTGACAACATGATCCTTAAATCTTTGTGGTGGCATGCCTTTAGTCAAAGGTTTCGGCTAACATCAGCTCTATGTTAATATACTGAATGACCACTTTCTTATCTTTAACACGTTCCCTTTATGGCCAAATATTTATGTCGATATGTTTGCTTCGACTTCCACTCTTATTATTTTTTAGCCATAAAGACTGCAGCTAAATTGTCACAATAAAATCCTCAGTGGCTTAGATATAGAATCCACAAGTCTAAGCCCTTCGATGAAACTCTTAACCATACACCTTGTGAGGTAGCCTCAAAACACGAAACGAACTCAGCTTCCATAGTAGAAGTAGCAGTTAAAGTCTGCTTGGCACTTCTCCATGAAATGGCTCCCCCGGCTAACTTTGAAAATGTAACCTGATGTTGATTTTCGAAAATCAACGCATCCGGCGAAGTCTAAATCAGAGTAGCCAATTACTTCCAAATCATCTGACCGTTTGAAACATAAGCATGAAAATCTTTTGTCCCTTGAAGATATCTCAAGACTTTCTTTGCAGCTTTCCAGTGGTCAAGTCCCGGATTTGACTGATATCTTCCTAACATTCCAACAGCAAATGCAATGTCAGGTCTAGTACAAACCTGAGCATACATTAAGCTTCCAACAGCTGAAGCATAAGGAATGTTCTTCATTTGCTCTCTTTCAAACTCGTTTTTAGGGCATTGGTCCAAATGGAGCTTATCACCCTTCATGATAGGAGCAACGCTAGGTGAATAATTTTTTCATCGAAATCTTTCTAAAATTTGTTAATATATGTTTCTTGAGATAAACCTAAGTTTTCCTCTATGTCTATCTCGATGAATCTTAATCCCAATGACATGAGATGCATCACCCATATCCTTCATATCAAATTTTTAGAAAGAAATTGTTTCACCTCATGTACATACCCTTATCATTTGATGCAAGTAGGATATCATCCACATATAGGATAAGAAAACAAATCTTACTCCCACTAACCTTTTTGTATATACATTGATCCATGATATTCTCAACGAAACCAAATGAAGAGATAACATCATGAAATTTTAAATACCATTGACAGGAGGCTTGTTTTAATCCATAAATGGATTTCTTTAGCTTGCAAACCAAGTGATACCATCACTAGAGGAAAATCCTTCAGGTTGTTTCATATAAACCTCTTCCTCTAGATTACCATTTAGGAAAGCTGTTTTCACATCCATTTGTTGTAACTCAAGATCAAATTGAGCTACTAATGCTAATATTATGCGTAAGGAGTCTTTCCTGGATACAGGACTGAAGGTCTCTATGTAATCAATTCCTTTACGTTGAGTGAACCCTTTAGCAACAAGTCTAGCTTATATCTTTCAATGTTGCCATGAGTCTCTTTTAGTTTTAAGACCCATTTATTACCTATGGCTTTTACACCGTTGGGCAACGGGACAAGATCCCAGACTTCATTACTCTTCATAGAATTCATCTCATCTAACATAGCATTATACCATAAATTTGACTCATCACAATTCATAGCTTCCTTGAAAGACTCAGGATCATTTTCAGCTCCAATATTGTACTCAGATTCTTGTAAATACACAATATAATCACTAGGGATTGTTGATCTCCTTTCTCTAGTAGATCTCCTTAAAATTGGGACAACATTTTCTTGTAGATCATGTTGCTCAATCATTTCTTGATTTTGATCTACTATGATTTCCTCAGCAATTTGTAGATTTTCATTGATTGGTTGTTCAACACCTATTTGAACTCGAGGAGTGTTGTGAACAACAACCAATCTCTCACCTGATGTGGAAGGTAGATCTTGCTCATGAACTATGTCTTGAGATAGATCACTCCCACTTATTGAGTCATATTCAAGAAATTTTGCATTTCTTGATTCCACAATCCTAGTAGTGTGAGATGGACAATAAAATCTGTATCCTTTGGACTTTTCGACATATCCAATGAAATACCCACTTATAGTCCGAGGATCCAGTTTCTTTTCTGTGGGTTGTAAACTCTAACTTCAGACGGGCATCCCCATACACGCATATGATGCAAACTCGGTTTCCAACCTTTGAAAACTTAAATGGTGTTTTAGAAACAGCCTTGGTTGGAACTTGTTTAATATATACGCAGCCGTCTTTAATGCTTCAATCCATAAGGATTTAGGCAGTTTAGAGCTACTAAACATACTTCGCACCATTTCCATTAATGTTCGGTTTCTTCTTTCCGCAACACCCATTCTGATCAGGTGAACCTGGCATGGTGTATTGGGAAACTATACCGTTATCTTGAAGAAACTTAGCAAAAGGACCTGGTGCTTGTCCATCTTCAGTGTATCTACCATAATACTCACCACCTCTATCGGTTCTCACAATCTTTATTTGCTTACCGCATTGTTTCTCTACTTCAACTTTGAAAACCTTAAAGGCTTCCCAAAGCTTCACTTTTATGATGAAGCATGTAGAGATACATGTATCGTGAGTAATCATCTATAAATGTGATAAAGTATTTCTGACCTTGATTATCCATATCTGGATAACAAATATCAGAATGGATAATTTCTAATATGGCCGAACTCCTTTTGGCACCTTTCTTTAACTTGTTAGTCTGCTTTCCCTTTATGCAGTCTATACAAGTACCAAAATCAGTGAAATCTAAATGACTAAGTATACCATCATTCACCAATCTTTTAACTCTCTCTATAGAGATATGACCCAATCTACAGTGCCATAAGGTAAAAGAATTCTCATTCATAACACATCGTTTAGTACCAGCTTGTACATGCATAACATCATGAGTAGCATTATTATGTAAATTTAATAATAAAGACCATCCACTGAAGAACCATCACCAATATGATTGGATTTATAAAATAAATCAAAAACCATTGTTTGAAAAGTTAAAAGTAAATTCGAAGGTACAAGTTTTGAAACTGAAATCAAATTCCTAGAAAAACTAGGAACATAAAAGGTCTTTTCAAGAATTAAATTAAAGCCACTCTTAAGTACTAATATGCATGTCCCCAATAGCTTCCACATGCGATTCTATCTTGTTTCCAGAATAGATAAATCGTTCAGCTCCCACTGGTTTCCGCAGGTTTTGTATACCCTGCATGGAATTGGAAATATGGATCGTAGATCCAGAATCAATCCACCATGTGTTACAATTCACATCAACCATGTTAGACTCAACACAAACATATGAGACTAAGTTACCTTTCTTTTCAAGCCAATTTTTATGCTTGACACAGTCTTTCTTTATGTGTCTCTTCTTTTTACAGAAAAAACACTTGGACTCTTTCTTGATGTCAGCATTGGGTTGGATTTTACCCTTCCCTTTTCCTTTGACTTTGCCGTTTTCTTTCCTTGAGTAACCATCATTGCATTTTCTCCCATCTCCAGAGTTAAACGGGCTTCCTCTTCTTCACAACATGGTCAATAGATCATCTATTGTCCATTTGTCCTTATGTGTGTTGTAAGAGATCTTAAAAGGTCCATACTGTGATGGAAGGGTCGTCAGAATAAAATGCACTAGGAAAGCATCCGACATCTCAATCTCTAGAGCCTTCAAGCGATTTGCTAAATCACGCATTTTGTTTATATGTTCTCTAACGCCTTTCACAGAAGTCAACTTAGCAGATGTGAACTTCATAATCAGGGTGCTAGCTAGAGACTTCTTAGAAGTCTTAAAAATTGCCTTTCAAGGGCATCTAGCAACTCTTTGACATTTTTATATTGATCCACTGAGCCACGGACATCCGCAGTGAGTTTGCTCTTAATGAACATGATACTAAGTCGGTTAGACCGTTCCCATTTCTCATGAAGATCAAACTCAGCTTGAGTGCTTTCTTCACTCAGAAGTGGCTCATCCTTAATAGTGGCATAGTCAATGTCCAAACACCCCAAATGAAGAAGTATATTATCTCTCCAAGTCTTAAAGTTTTCACTTGTTAAAATAGGGATTTCTACTTTAGTATCAGTCAAAGGTTTTCATAGCTGCAAACACAAACATGCTTAATTCTTAATTTGAGACTATAACATAAATCATAATTTACCAATGCAAATCATGCAATAATGAATCTAGCGACATAAAAATTGCCTTGTGGGCTAAATTTTTAATTCAATAAGATTCATTCCTTATAAAAAGACATTATATTTCTTTTACTTCATAATCACTTTATGAGATCCGTCCTTAATAAGGCTGCTGTGGCTATACCTCAATGCTTTATGGATCATCAAACAAAATAAAATGTAAAGTCTAAACATTTCTTATGTGATACCGTATAAATAACTTCGTTCAATAGAGGCTGCTTTGGCTAAACCTCAATCAAACAAAATTATTTTTATCACTTGAGATCAGATAAATTTCCAGGAAAGACGCGTAGGTTAAAAAAAAGGTCCCACTTAAAATCCAGCCTCCTTAGACAGAATTCAAACGAATTCCCAGGAAAGACGTGGAGGGGGGCACATTTGTCCCACGATAATGTCTCCTTAGACAAAATTAATCTGACTCAATTTAGACTTTTAATTATGTTTTATGAAGTTATTTAATGTCTATAATATTAAATGTGATTTCTAATAAATAATCCAATCTAAATAAGGCTGTTTGTGACTACGCCAAAATTTATTAGAATTATTTAATCACAAGACAACAATAATTGCTATTGCTAAACATCATGCAATAACTCTAAATGTACTTAAACATGAACATATATTGCATGCATAATATATTCGAAACATACATACAATCACATACCAATTTAAGCACCTTGAACAAATACTAAAATTGCAAAATCCTAATGCAATTTCATTAACGATATTTTAAATAATTAACAAGCTAGTGTATATAAACCATAAATTTATATATACACAAATTATTTAAAATAATACAGAATTTAATACAAAAATAAAATTCCACAAAAGTTTTTCACAAAACTGTAAGTGAAAATGTTAAATAAAATTGACATGTTAAATTTCAAGAAAAAATTATTTAAGAAAAATACTAAATAATTTTATTTCCCAATTTTAACATGTCATAAATTTTTATTAAAAAAAAAAGGATAATACTTGATGTTGGCAAATAAATCCAACATTATTACTCAATTATTATACTTGAAAATTGAGTAAAATTAAGTACAAAATTAATAAAAAATTAATTTGCACCATAAAACTCTAATTTAAAAATTAATTTTCTCCAGAAAAATTGATACAAATAAATGTATCATAAATTTGATTAAAATTTATTAAAACCAATTTAAATTAAATTGAATTGAAAAGGGAGAAAATTAATTTTTTCGAAATCGCAAGGCAAAGGTTTAATTACGGCTCTGATACCAAATGAAAGCCGTAACTTAAATACAAATACAGAAAATGCAGCGGAAATAGGGAAATCACTAACCTCTTGCCATTGCTTAATACGGAGAGGAACAAAACCGTCAAGTCCCGAAACCTTCAAGATCTTCAGAGCATTCAAAAAACTCACAAGATGGTAATGTGTTTTTATAGATTTTTCATGCTCAGGGACCTTGAATCCAATAGCTATTTATAGAGAAACTTTCCATCAAAGTTTCCTAAAATCATGCTAATGGGTTAGTAGGTAATATGGTTGATTAGGATTAAGTGGATAGTGGGAACATGGGAATTGTAGTTAGTGGAAGTTGTGGTTTGTGGTTCCTAAAAAATAGTACCATACTTCCACCATTCCACCCTAATTCATTTACAGCAGGGAGAATTGGGTCAGAGAGGAATGCAATCGGACATGCCACTTCATAGTCTTCAATATGGCATCTTTCAAGGTCAAAGCTGACCAAGTCACGGTGAGGAATTGCGACTTACGCGTATTTTAATTCCAGACGACTTAGTCCAGCACAACCTCTATTAATTTTTCATCAGTTGACTTATTTTTTGAGTTTTATTTTAGTTTTTTGAAATTGCCTAGCGTTACATATTATTTACGGCCGTGTCTGATTTTGTTTGTTAGAGGGGTGCAATTATTGGATTGGACAAGCCAGCTCAAGTCAAGGTCTTCCATAAGTCTTCTTTTCTTTTTTTTTTTTTTTTTATTTTTTCCAAATAAAAAGAAGACCCAACGGCACTGTTCAATGCTAACCAATCCAACTGTGTGGAATTGCAACTTGCACATATTTTGATTACAGACGACCTAGTCCAATACAATAAACTTGTTTTTGATGATGATGTCTATCAACGTTCCAGACGACTTAGTCCAGCACAACCTCTCTTAATTTTTCATGTATTTTAGTTTCTAGAGAACAGTACACTGTAAGCCTCGAGAAACCCGTTTTTTGATGATGATGTCCATCAACGTTCAAGATGGCACTTTTGCTTCTTGCTCTTCTGCTTGCTCTAACCAAACAATGGTTGCTCCGATTCATGATGTCTTTATCAGTTTTAGAGGTGAAGATACACGCAGAAGCTTCACAAGCCATCTTTATGATGCTTTCTGCCGGAAAGGTGTGAAGGTGTTTATAGACAATGAGCTCAAAAGAGGAGAAGAAATCTCTTACGCACTTTCCAAAGCAATTGAAGAATCCAGGCTCTCCATCATTGTATTCTCCAGACACTATGCCACCTCCACATGGTGCTTGGATGAGCTTGTTAATGTCATGCACTACAAGAAATCAAAAGGACAGATGGTTCGACCTGTTTTCGTTGATGTCGATCCATGTGAGGTGCGAAAGCAGACTGGAGAGTTTGGAGAAGCTTTAGCTACTCATGAAAAGAATGACAGATATCGTGGAAAGGTGCAGATATGGAGGGCAGCCCTGGAGGAAGCGGCCAATTTGTCTGGATGGCACCTTCAAAACCAGTTAGTGCTTCCTTAATTAAACTAGAATTTCTGTAAGATTTTTAATTTTTGAATTGGGTTTGATTATTGAGTAATAAATATAAAAGCTTACACGATAGGTATGAACTCAAGCTTCTTCTTTTTTTTTTTTTTGTCCAATATGAAATCAAGCTTTTGGATAAGCTAGTTATGGCCTTGTAAGTTCATGGCATCATAGAGAAACATGCTGAATTCAATTTTTATTGTCATTTGACTCTCCATTTAGCACGATCAGCCTGAGTCACTATCAAACTTGATATAAAGTCAAATATTAGAGCACACACAGATCTGCAAACTGTCAGTTGTGGAGCTAAATTCAGCGTTGTTATGTAAGAAGAAGACCTCGTCCACAACGAAAAAAACAAAAAAAGTGAATTTATATCAGTTATTTGCTGAGTTTACTAGATCGACCTCAACAATGCAGATGATTGGATTTTTGACCTGTAATGAAGTACAAGATGCACAAGAGATAGTGAGCTTGGGAAGTTCTTGTACAATTTACTGTTCTCAAATCTCATACCCCTACAATTGTCCCATTATGAATGGATTAAGATCACTATTTCATTGGTTGGCTATTTGGATTCTTCTAGACCTGATGAGATAAGATATATTTTTCTGCACGAACTATGGACTTCTAATGATGAATAAGAATTAAGAAACATTAAGGACCTTAACCAAAGTCATCAATTTTTATCTCTTAATATTAATTTCTCTACTAAAAACTAAAACCTATTGGAACCGGCTACAGGAGTTTTTAAACCCAAAATTTTTACATCAATACGAAAGCTGATATTGCTTGTCTTATATCTACTTTTTTTTGTTATAATTGATAGAATTGAGTCTGAATTCACCCAGAGGATAGTTGAAGAGGTCTATGAAAAATGAATCATCCGATTTTACACATTGCGGAAACCCCTGTTGGATTAGATTCCCGGGTGCAGGCTATAAATTCCCTTTAAGCATTGGTTCAAATGACACGCTTTATTTTGGGCCCATTTACGGGGTTGGTGGAATTGGTAAAACAAACTATGGCAAAAGCCGTTTAAACATTATAGTGACAGATTTGAAGGAAGCTTTTTCCCTTGTGAGTATTGGAGAAATGTCTAAAAAGTATGGAAAATCTTTTGGCTGCAAGAACTCTTCTTCGTGAGGTCACAGGGGAAAAAGCTTTGAAAATAGCTTATAGTTATATTGGCAGAGAATTGATAAAGGAAAAACTCGGCCTAAGAAGGTTTTGATAGTGCTAGTGGTGCAGACCATTTCGATGATTTAGATGACTTACCCGGCCGAAGGATTGGTTTGGTCTTGGAAGTAGAATAATTATAACCCACCGGGAGAGGCTTCGCTACTAGATAGAGGGGGATATTGTGTATCAAGCAAAGGAGCTAGAGCTGGTCGATGCACTTCAGTTGTTCATTTGGGAAAAGCTTTCAAGAACCCTCATCCCCCATGTGATCAACATAAGTGCTTTCAAATAAATTTATATCCTTAGCGAGGGCATCCCCTTGCTCTTATTGTTTTGGGGGTTCTTTCTTGTTTAATAAAACCATCAAGGATTGGATAGCTATAGTGAAAAATTAATGGGCATACCTTTTGAAAATTTTAAAACCGAGTGGTGAAAATAAGTTTTGATGGATTGGAGAAAAATGAGGAGTCTTTTTTCCCTTGACTTAGCATGCTTCTTTCAAGGTGATGATAAAAATTTTATCTTTAAAGCAATTTCGATCGCTGTAATTTTCATTCCTGAGACTGGAATCAGAAACTTCTCAACTTGTCTCTCATATATATAGAATTTGACGAGGTCTGGATGCATGAAAAATACAACAATTTGGTAAGGATATTGTTTACCAGGAATCACCCACCCGACCTGGAAGACGAAGTGCCTCTGGCATCATGATGACATTCGTCAAGCGCTAAACCAAGATTCAGTTGAGTACCTGAAAGCCTTTATAATCCTTCTCATGCTTTTTACAGAAACCTGGGAAGTTCTCTAGCAAAAAAGAAAACTAACTATTATGGAAATTTGCCAGGTAAATTATCTAACTCAAGGCATAAAGTTCAATGGCCTGGAGCAGAGGATGAACTTTGGACGTCGTAAAGCCATTGAAAAGTTCAAAGTCTCCGCATTTGATGGTCCGCGACGCATATTTTTCTGGAGTCCACGATATCTCTCTGTGGATTTAGAATGGTTAAAAGGGGGAATTATCGTTCATCTCCTAGAGCAATGGAGATTCGTCATAATGCCAGTTTTTCTGGATCTTCTACTTGTAGCGGGCTTCGGAGATACTTCCAAAATCAAAAGTCATCCAGGATGTTTTCAAGGGATTGCCTTAAAAACTGCAACAAGAAACCCTGTGCAGTTTTTGGCACGTTCATTGGGTGGCCCATGGGAAATTTTCAAGGAGAAATGAACTTTTAAGTGCTTGTCAGTTGACAAAAAAAAAAGCAGCAAGAAAGCTTATTTCAGCTTGTCGTGGGTCCAAATTTGAGAACTACTT
Organism: Laguncularia racemosa; assembly: GCA_037954665.1. Classification (NCBI taxonomy): domain Eukaryota; kingdom Viridiplantae; phylum Streptophyta; class Magnoliopsida; order Myrtales; family Combretaceae; genus Laguncularia; species Laguncularia racemosa. The sequence goes on from JBBMOL010002682.1 coordinate 15,405, forward strand.
GAATTTAAATGCTGCTTTATGAGGGTTAGGCAAATCAGAGAGCTAATTGATATGATACAAAGGGAAGAAACTAATTTACAGACGTACCAGTAAATTGTCATTTAAGCTCTTGACTGTAACATGATTGTCTTCATTTGTGCAGCTATGTCGAGAATTTTCTTTCGGGCCGATACGCGGGCCACCAAACAACTTCAGTGTCAGCAATTTGATTAGTGTGGGTGGGTCTGGTTCTGTTTACTTGGCAAAATTTGAAAAGGGAAAAGACTAAAAGCTGTAAAGAGGATAGCCTTACGGAGGATCTATAACAGACAAGCTTAATGAGTTTAAAAATTCAAATCGCCTCCTCATAAAAAACATTTTGCCATTTTTTGGGGCTATTCTTAAACTTTAAAGAGGTAATACTTGTGATAGAGTATATGAGTAAGGCCCCAATTTCGTGACCATCTGGATGGTTATGGGCATAGCACATACTTCCTTTCAGGGTTTCCCGACGCATCAAGGTTGCTCTAGATGTAGCTAGGGGAATGGAGTATTTGCATTTCATCTGCAGATCCCCCAATAATACATCTAGATGTTAAGACATCAAACATACTTTTGGATGATAACTACACAGCTAAACTCGCAGATTTTTTGGGATCTCTGTAGAGGCTAAGGAGCCAGGGGTATGAAGATGCAACTCAGGGTACCTTGGGCTTTCATCTGTCCTGATTACCATATGACTTCGGAACTAACTACCAAATGCGAAGTGTATGGCTTTGGCGTATCTTACTAGAATTATTATCAGGGCACAAAACATACTTTTTAGATGATATCGGAAGGTATCATTTTTAGTGGATATTGATCGGGAATGCAAAAATCAAATTGATTTTCTGGACAAGAATATGCCTTCGCCCGGAGGACTAGAGTTGGAAGCAACTATTCTGGCTGTGCATTGGCAAGAGAAAGCCTAACAAGGGAATGTAGGAAGAGCCATCAATGACTCAAGTTGTGAGGAGATTGGAAGGCGTGTTGGAAAAATGTCGGCCTGGAGAACCAAACACAGGATCAGGAGGCAATCATCATTCAGATTCAGGTATCTCTTCATTATGCTCTTAAACCCATGAGTTCTCACCCCTCAGAATCGATTCTTTTGTCACATCACAGCAGAGCAATTTTTGGACTCGACCAAATTATTCTTTTGTATCCATTAATTAATATATGTGTGTGATACGCTGAAAGAACGTATCCTCAAGTAATAGGACCACAAAATCTGAAAGTTAAATAAGATCACTACAGTTTTTGTACCAAGTTTTGGTTTAATGTTGATTGTTCAGTAGGATTGAATTTTTTATTGCGTGGAAACAATTGAATATATATTATTTTTTTCGTTAACAGTACAAATCTTTAATAAATAATAATAAACTTTAAAATAGAAAAGTAAAAAAAAGATTTGATTCATTAGATAAATATAATAAATAAAAAAAGAATTAAATTTTAGATTTATAATAATTAATTTAGAATTTTTAAGTATATTTTTATATATAAAATATTTTATTTAGTATACATATAAATTTTTATATAAATAGTATAATTAATAAAATACTTAATATGTATACTAGTCAAACCCATAATAAATATTTTGCATGTTTCCTTAAATGCTTCTCTCTTCTCTCTCCTTATTTTCTTTTCCTTTCTTCTTTCTGGACTTTCTTTCTTCTCTTTCTTTCTTCTTCCTTCCTTTTTTTCCTTTTTTTTTTCTTTGAAAACCCCCTCAAAATTTAAAAATCAAACAATTTTTTTCATATTAACTTCATATAAAAAACCCTACTTATAGGTAAATTTTGAACTCAAATTTCATATCAAAATTTACATGAATTAAAAAAAAAAAATTGTAAATTTGATTTTTATTTTAAGTTTTAGTAAGTTTAACTATTAAAATTTTTCTTTAAGTTTGTTACTCATTCGTTACTAGGTAAAAAACCAAATTTTTGTGACTTCTCAAATATTATTTTAAATTTTAAAACTAAAAGATCAAAGTGAGTAAAAAAACTATGTGATATACTATCATGCATGTTTTATTATTTATAATACGTTATATATGTGTATAATTTATTATATTTGATTGCTATGGTGTTATGATAAATTTTTCTTTTCTTTTCTTCTACCATATATATTTTTTTTCTTCCTTCTTCGCACTTGTTTTTCTTTTATTTTCTTCCTTTTGTTCTATCGTTGCATTTTTCCCTTTTCTTTTCATTTCCCCTTTTTTTTTTCCTTATCTAAACAAAAAAAAAAGTATGTCCTATCATGAATTAAATTTGGGAAATATGTATATCTAATGCTTTTTTACCCATCTTTAGTTATTTATTTATTTAATTATCAATTTTCCTTATCCTTTTCCCTGTGAATTGTTAATTGTTGGTCTCATTTTGTGTGTATATATATATATATACCCGCAATTCCTCACACCTAGTTGTCATGCATATTATATATTATATAATTTATAATAGTTGCAAAAAATATTACATATTATAAAAAAAATTGCAAATAGTATTACATGATAATCACAAATAAATATTATATATTTATTATATTAATACATGCAAATATTTACAAATCTAAATACAAATAGCTACTATAAATTGATAAAGATAGATGGAAATAACCTTATTAATATATACAAATATTGTTAAAACAATATTTATTTATAAATATGGATGTTTATATATATATTACATATTATAAAAAAAATTGCAATAGTATTACATGATAATCACAAATAAATATTATATATTATATTATATTAATACATGCAATATTTGTAAATCAAAATACAAAGCTATCTATAAATTGATAAAGATAGATGGAAAATACTTTTTAAAATATATACAAATATTGTTAAACAATATATATGTATAAATATGGATATGTGTGTGTGTGTGTGTGTGTGTACTTATAAAGTGATAGATGAAATACAGTTGTGAATAAATGAATGAATTAAAATATGCTTGACGAGTGGTGATCTATTGGTTAAGTAAAGGGGATGATTTTGTTATTGCGATGGGTGGTAAACAATTGATGTTTCATGGCTAGTTGATTAAATGGTTGATATAATTGGGCTATAGATCAATCTTGATTGGTTGATTTTACAATTGATGGGTTAGGGGCATGATTGTTTAACACTGAAGTAGTACAATGTGGGTTGCTTCATTTGTGATTATGAGTGACTAGTTGATGGTTGGTCTGGTCTACCTTACTTTATCCATGATGTGTAATGCTTTATTTCTCTTATTGTGATGAATTTAGAACATCCTAAAGTGGTGTAATATTTGATTGTTTTCGATTCAATACGAAAGTAGATACTTGAGGTCTTATAGCTTGAGTAATAGAAATGGTTGATGAAATTGGGTTGTAATTGTTATTGTTGATCCCGGGCCCTTTTATGTTGATTTATTGTGAAATTTTATTTTCTTATGATTTGTTTGTCTTATCCAATTGGTCACCTAATCTAAATTGACATAATAATATTCAGCCAATATAAAAACCGACATGCATTACACGAGATTTTTAATGGTATTGAAGGTCATTACTGCTACAGGTTGCACTAGAAGTAAACAGGGTAAGATTACTATTCCCCCACTAGTGAATAAGTGATCAAGAGATTGTTATGCTTTGACGGTTTCAAGTTTAATCTGTCCTTGAGGGTACATACGCTCGATGTGCTAAATTATACTTAGAGCTTAAGGGATTAAATTTAAAGAAAATTTCCAATAAGAGATAAGATGAAAATAAATGGATTGTGAGACCCGAGCATTGTAGTAGTGATGCAAATCTCAACCCCAAACTCAAGGGGGGCGTAAACCCTAAACTTCACATTGGTTACCCAAAAATTATATATGATGTTTCATTGTATATAGTTGCCCATGCAAAGCATATGATTGATAACTTGTTTGGGATTGCTTGTTTTATATGTAGTAATGAGAGTATTGTACTCCCATCTCACTGAGTTGCAGTGTGTTAGCCCTCTATAAATTGTTTTGTAGGAAACATCACAAAAGCTTGGGATGAGATAAAATATGATGTGACAAGAGATTTGGGGAATGAATGATAGAGTAAAATGTGTCTTTATATATTATTTAGATGTAATATTATTTTTAGAAACTCGATGTGGAAATTAAAATTGTGAGATTTAGAATTATTTTTCCATTTTACAATTTTGGTTATAGATTCCAATTCTCTATGATCTTAATTGACCGTGGAACTTAGGAATCTATAATGATATTTTTATTATATGATATATATATTATTAAACTAGTTGCAATTGATTAAATATTTAATTAGAGTTTGCAACCTTTGACTTAAAAGACAGTTATCATGTAACTGGTGCACATATGACGTAATAGCGTTTAGTGAAAAATTGTAGGCCCCTTTTGAGGCATGTCATTACGATTTGGTGAATGATGTTTTTTTGAAGAAGTAATAAGTATAAGAAGATTAATGTTCATTTCTTCTTTTTTTTTTGTTCTTTTCTTTTTTTAATTTTCTATATATTTTTATTAAATTATTTAATTAAATATATTTATAATGTTAATTTAATTAATATTAATTATGATGGACTAATTAAAAACTAACACATATCTATTAATTAATAGTTACAGATAAAGAGAAAGCATATGTATGCAAAGTATTAAAATGTAAAATATAGGTGTACAATGCATATGAATGTACAAAATGATATCTTCTATTTCTTTTTTTTTAATTTTCATAATTTTTCTTTTTTTTTTGTAATATTTCAATTAAAAGTTGACAAGTCTCTTCTTGCTAGTATTGAAAAAAAAAAAAAAAGAGCAAAATCACACCCTTATATGTGTGTGTAGATTTTGATTTTATTTTTTTTTATTAGTAACGATATAGAATTGTTGATTTACTTCCACCATTCCTCCAAAGGATATTGTACCTAGTCAAGAGAAAAACTCATTTTTGTCTTTAATCTGGCATATTGAGTTGTTTAACTTGCTTAGATTATAGAATCGGTTAAGTTTTTATTACACCTGTCTAAATATTCTCTAATTACCTCTTTACTCTTTAGTCTTATATATCTTAATGGCAATGGCAACCATGTCCAATCTAGTTTTGTAATTCACGGTCTAAAAATAAAAAATAAATATATACATATAATCATAATTATTAAATAATTATAATATAACACATAAATAAGGGCAATAGAATAAATAGGATGATTGGATGGAGGCAAATTTGGTCTTTTCCTAGTAGGACTAGAAAAGTCACACTAACTTAAGGTTCCTCTCTTTTCCCTTATTTACATCTGTAACCAGAAATCTAAACAGATAGAGAGAAACCCTATAGAGAACTCAAGTGATCTAAGGGAGAATCATGAGACTAATCCAATAGGTAAGAATTTGAATCATCAATGTGCTTAGCCATGCTAATGAATGTTAAATCTAAGATGTATTTATCATTGTGTTAATAGAAATCGTAAAGGGACTTGTTGGAACAAGTGAAGGGCTAAATGAATTGAAGGATTTCTGCCACCATTCGAATCAAGTGCACAAGATTATAATTTACATTAGAATTAGCGAGTACAATGATTTATTAGGCTTAAAATCATAGCAATTAGGCTTATGAATGAAATTATAGGAGAAACATTAAGGTTCATAATGAATAGGGATTTACATGGTCAAGTATACAATCGTGTACTTAGGCGTGTTGAAGTGAGAATTTTTATAGTAAGGTACATAGCCACAAGCCGATCGTGTGCCTGAGCATGCTAAATTGGAAAATTTTACAAAATGATATACGGCAATTAGCACGACCGTGCTCTATGTCGTGCTCCATTATATAGTTTCTTTCTTGACCATATTGTCCAAAAAACTGTCTATTTGATTTTATTTTGTTTCATTTCAATAATAAAATATATATTAAGCTTAACGATTGTCGAGTCTAATTTTTGAATTTCCCATTCCTAATCGATCTATACTAGACCCTGTGCTCGTCTAATGTAGATCCTCGACTTGAGTTAGAAATTTCGTTTATTTTGGAGTCGCCACCCAACTGTTGTTGGGAAAGATTGAATTAAGGACTAATGAAGCGGATTAGTCCTAATTTGGACCACTAGTCGTCGTGATTTCTCTTCATTTTTGTGAGAAGAGGAAAAGGGAGAAACCAGAGATTCTAAGTTCGGAGGTTAACCTATTAAAAACCTTACGATTACCACCAAATTTCCTAAAATTTACTCCTATTTCGAAATGTCTTTTATTTTATTTTTATTGTTCTTTTATTGTGTTTTTGAGTGAATTATTTTAGGAAAATGATTTTTATTCCTTTTTAGGGTTGCCCCAAATGGGTGCCTACGTACCTGCTATTCAGAATCAAACAAGCCGTAGTTCGCTTTTCCTGAAAAACCTTAAGTGGGTTTGTGAATTTTAATTATGAAATCTCTTTTGATTTATGTTTTTACAATTTTTAGGATTTTTTCTAAAAAAATCTAAGCCCAAAACTTAATGATTTGACTTTTGAAAATAATAATTTTAAGGGAAAAAAACCAATTTTTGGGTTTATTTGAGAAAAAGATTTTTCTAGTGATAAAAAATTTATTTTTCTTAATTTTCAATCATTTTCT
>JBBMOL010002683.1:0-22010 GCA_037954665.1 Laguncularia racemosa
AGTATAAAATGGCTCCATCAGAGGGTGCACCAAACACTTACACTTGCTACAGGGCTTCGGCAATAAGGAGCTTGATGATCATGAGCTTTCACTCCTACAACTACTCTTCTAAAGGTCCACTAAATCCAAGGCTTGCACGAGCGATGTCTCCAATACCTGAAAACAGTAGTCATCGAAGCACTCACATTACTGTCATAACTGAATTTACAAGTTAGAGCTTTATGAAAATTTCAAGCTTGTTAGATACAAATAACATGTACATGAGAGCTAAAACAATTACCTATCCACAAACCCTTATGCAATTCTTCATCAACACATTAGGGTTTTCCCTTAGTCATCTTCCTTCTCTGAATTCGATTGTAAGGCTCACTTTTGGATGCATTACACAAGTGTGCCTTTCATCTCCTTTTCAACAATTGGAGTGGGATGGTATAAGGATCGAGAAGAGGGGATTGGGATTCTATTGGGCGTGTATTTATTTTAGGAAGCATTTAATTGCCGAAAAATACGGTACTGCACTAGACATTATCTTTGTCATACATTTAGTTGACAAAAATGATTTAAGTATTGGACAAAAAGAAATAAGGTACTAAAAAAAAGGCTGAATTTTGTACCATGTGAAATACAATACAAACTTTGTAGTATTGGACAAAAAATCATTTTTTTTCAAATTTTCCCCAAATATCCTTCCCACGGTCACTTTCCCTTACGCATTAGAAGAAAAAACCTTATCTCACACCAAACGCTAGCACAGTTCCTTCCTCGTTGCTCTAGCTATCGACTTCTTCTCGTTACGATCGTCATTCAGTTGTTGACATCTTCACGCTGCTAGTCGTTGTCCAATTCGTCTACATCACACCATTGCCTTCTCGTTGAAGTCTGGTTCATCTCCTTCTACTTTTTTTTTCTTCGTCTCTCGCTTGCTTTGTGTCTCCCCTGTTTGCTTGTGTGTCTTTCTCGCTTACTCTGTGTCTTTGGGGGTTTTATGTCTCTATTGGGCTTACTTTCTTCTCCCTCGCTTCCTTTGTCTCGATTGCTTTTTTTCTCTATTACATATAGAAAGGCACTCCAAATGGCACATATTGACAAACCAACTCAAGATAACTAAATGATATATTAGACACTGATTACTAGATAACTCTCAACTATGTAGTAATGTCGCATGATCTTCAAGGACTAGTGGTGGCTAAGGGAGAGAAAGAAATGGGATACAGTAGGAATGTTAGGAAGAGAAGGCATGCTTAAAAGTGGTGGCAAAGTGGCCTTAGGACTGTTGGCAAACTTGGAAGTGGTGGCAATGTGACCTTGGGGACTGTTGGCACAATTGACATGCTTAGAAGTGGAGGCAATGTGCTAATAGGGTTAGGCAAAGATGGTTAGGTAGTTAGAAAGGTTAGTAGTGTGGGCTGAGGCAAATTTAAGATGGATGCATAAGCAGCATGGTTGGTTTTGGTTGTATAGGGATTGATGGCATTGGAGGAAGAGTAGGTTTAAGTAGGGTGGGGATGGTGGGCAATGTAGATGCAAGTGGTGGAGTGGTTTCCAAAAGGTGACGAGGTGTTAAGCTCACATTCATGCTTAAGAATAGAACAGCAATGGAAAAAAATTAAAATGATACTCTTGTAAGAAGCCATTTAATGAGATAACTTTGTGGCTTGGGTGGTGCTAAGACTATGTAAGATGTTTCCAATTGATTGACGAAACTGGAGATGAACTCATGCTTTTAGATAGAGATTAGGAGACTTGGTTTGTATGATTTAGTGAATCTGCAGCAATGCAATTAAGAAAAATTGTGATCTTTGATTGTTCTAATTGGTAGCTCACCTCCTCTATCAACATTAATGGGAAATATGTGTAATAGTAGCCACAAAGTTGCCACTTGTCAATAAAGTTCATGAAGTCCAAACAGAAGAATGCTTGTTTACAAGGAAACTAGTTTTTTTAGGCAAAAGAGTCGCACTAAAATTTGTCATCTAGTCTTCCGAATGCATCTGGCAATGCACTTAGGTACGATGAGAAAAATATAGTTGAATTAATGGTATAATATCACCAAATAACTTTCAATTGGATTTTTCCTATTTTGGTACATCTAAGTATCTAAGCTAGAAAGATCGTTGTGATTCTTGATTTAACGATCCTCATGTTTATAGGTTTTTACATATAGATTTGGAAAGTCAGTTTTCTATTTTTGATTACACATATCATAGTCCATAATATAAGCAATAAGTTGCATAATAATGAAAATACAAAGTTGGATGGTAGTGGAAACCATTATTATATTTCTTCCTATAAAGGGGAAGCATGAATTCCCAAACCAAGCAACCAGTATGTTCATCACCATTAGTTGTTGAAACTATCAAAAGGCTAACTCTACCAAGTGAGAAAAAGAATGATATGTACTTATGATATAAAAATGGATTAGGACTTAATGCATAATGGTGTAGTGACTATCAAACCTACTTGGAACTTAACCTTGTCTGAATTATCCAACTATTGACTTTTCATGCCAGGTGATCTTTTTGTATGGGTACAAACCATAATAAAAGAGTTCACCTCACCCCTAAGTAAATATCTCGAACTAATTTTCCCTTTTCCCAAAAGTTGTCTCCTTTTGTGTCCTCTCCAATCACATTGCCACATTTGAAAAATATTTGATGTGTTATTCCAACTTTTGCTTTTTTATGATACATGGTAGCATGTGATTAGAAGGATACAGATGGGGACACAATTATGGGGCAGCAAAGCTTTGACTGTATATCTCATAGTAGCTACATTAAATTGTGCGTGTTTTGTGGTATATCAAGATAATGGGTTAAGAGCAATAGCATAACAACTAACCTCCATACGTGATGTTCAAGGCCTAAAAAGGGAAGGAAGGAAAAAAGTGAGAGCTCACTTGAGTCTGCAAGCATGGTGTGGCAATACATTGAGGGTTCTATAATGGCTTAGCTATTGCTGCTCTTACTTAGTTCTACTTTTTGTAATTAGAGTGCCTTTGTGTGTGCAAGTAATAGTGAAGAGTCTATAACTGCTGCTAATACTCCAACAATTAGGTGTGATTCTTTACACCAACCCCAGCAAAGTAGGATGGGTTGTATGGTTTTATATACAATATATATGCTATCTACAAAATGTTTTTGCCTACACCCGACGTTATACTCATATATTAAGAGTGTTGTATTTTAATATGGATGTTGTTGTTCAATGTTACACTTTTTTTCCTTCGATGTGTCATATAGATCATGGATCATCATGGAATTTTGATTTACCTTCTTGGATGGAGAGTTTATATCAATATGCTTGCAATGGCTACTGTTGGTTTTTATTATATGAACTTTATTTTGAATAGAAGTGTAGAGAGGGGAGTATTGAATGAGCAAGTATTTACTAGGTATGAAACACATCAAGAGGTGATTGATTCACTTATTAATGAAAGTGATAGAAATTGTTTATGGGAATTAAGGATGTGTAGGAATAGTTTTGCACATCTTTGTGAACTCTTTAAAGGGACAAAGGGGAATGCATTCTAATGGAAGAGCAATGGTTGAAAAACAAGTTGCTATTTTTGTTAACATCTTTGCACATCATACAAACAATAGGAGTATTCAAGTGAGATTTCATAGATCAAGTGAGACTGTTAGTAGAAATTGCCATCAAGTGCTAGTTGTTGTCTTAAGGTTAGAAGATATGTTACTTGCAAAACCCAATCTAGTACCACAAGATTGCAATGATGAATGGTGGAAATGGTTTAATTGTTGTACCCTTTTTTTTGATTTGTATGTTGCAAGATTGTCACTATTGAAATTTTTTTTAATTATGTATTTTGGAATCATTTGGTTGTTGAATTTTGAATTTTTTTTTTTGTAATGTAAATTGAAATATTTTACCCTTGTTGGTATGCATGACTTACATTTTAATTTTTTTTTCCTTTTTTCTTGCTTTTTAGATGGGTTTATAGTCATGGACAATAAGGATTTAAAAAAACTAAGCGTACTTCAAGCTTTGGGTTTAGGAAGAAACCATTATTGGTTGTGTGGTGGGTTAGTTGTTGAACACAAGCGTCCCCTGGTAGAATATGCTACTGAATTCATATCTGCATTTCAAAAGAGCATAGGTGATGTTAGGAGCGATTTCACTTTACTTACTGGGAAAATTGCTAATCCTCTAAGAGATGATGTCATTAAAGAGTTGAAAACTTTAGGATTATCAAAAAATGAAGAGTTGGATGTTCTTATACAAATGGTGACAAATCTACAGTATGAAAAGTTCTTTTAGAGGCTCTAAGGGGAGTAGAGTCTAGCATTTGTTAAGCGTATTATTGGTTTATTTTAAAAATGTTTAAAGTATTTATGTAAATGAGACTTCTTTCATTAGCATGTTCTTACATCAAACTTTTTTTATTTTGTGATGGTTATGGTTGACTCTATTAAGAGCACCTTTGATGTGCATATTCTGTTTAAATGCCAATTAAGTGTGACCATTGGTATGTATTAATCATATTGATAGCTTATTTAGAGTGTTGAAATTTATTTTAATGATTATGCTAGTTTGTTAAAATTAGTTCTTATATTATTGCCTATTATAATGAGGATATTGATTTAATTTATTTATTATTGGAATTTGCAAAATGCATCAAAGTAATGTAATTTAATTAAAATTATAGTTACAAAAAATTAAAGCAAATTATTGTAATTTAATATATATTAATTTGTTATAATATTAATATAATTAACATATGGTTATTAAATTTAATTTATAATTTTTTACAACACTTATTAAAAATTACTAATATAATATTTACAATGTATTATACTTATTAAATATAATACAAAATTATTGTAATTTATTCAATAAATGGATTTACACAAATTATTTTATATAATTCTTAGTATTACATGAATTAAATAATCTCTTCAAATAGTATTTTCTTATAATATCAAAATGTAATTAAATAACCATGATATTATATAAAGGATATAATTTTCAAAATTAACATGTTCAGTGCAGTACTTTGTAATTCCAAACAATGGACAACACAAAAATCCTTGCCCAGTATTGAACATACTAAACATGGTACAAAAAATTTTCTTATCCTGTTTTTCTTGTTTTGTACTATCCAGTACTCTTTGTACTATTCAATTACCAGTAACCAAATGTTACCTTAAAGTCTCTCTCTACGCAATCAATTGAATGGGTAAACACATACCATGCCTAAAACACTTTATCATAATCTAACGCACATGGTTTTTTACCAGGTGTTTGGAATAGTAACGTATATTGCAATTCTTTTTAAATATTTGCAAAATAACATAACCAAAAAAATTATTCAAAAATAGGTTTCAAAACCATAATTCAATGTATACCTTTAGATTTTGGAAATTTTGCAAAACTAAAGATGTAGATGATGTCCACGTCCACAATGCAATTTTATTGAGGGCATTCACTAAATTATCCTAAAAAATGTTTTGGCATTATCCCCCATTGTTCAATAGTAGAATATTGCAAACCTAAAAAAACTATAAAAATTATTATAAAGTGATACTATAAATCCATAAATATTATTGCAAAGTGATATTACAAATTTGTACAGTATCACAACATGTGAACTAAAATGCATAAGAAAAAATTTACACCGACGGTTTATAATATAAATGCAAATTCTCAATGCATTTATTCATTATCAAACATTTTAATTTGTTCTTCCATTCTTCTTCTTCCTCACAAGTTCAAACTTTTTGTTTTCTTAATTTCTATTTTACGTAGTTTTAACTTCTACATCTACATGTGTAGGAATATCTACAGGAGATTTTTGTAGCTTATTCAACAAGGCTATATTTTGATACATTTTTCTTGAGAAAAAAATTATTTTTTTGTTATTACATACTTTTCATCAATGCATAAAAAAATTAAATGCAATTGCGTGTACAAAAAATAGTCATAAAATGTTATATTTTTGTTATTGTAAATGCAATATTTTGATATGTTATTGTAAAATTGTCGTAAAATGAAATTTTTGTTAATTAATCATTAATTTTTATTAATTAGTCATTAGCATATCATTAATTAACCATTGCAATGTTAATTAGTAAAAAATTGCATATTGATTGTAAATATAATATTTTAGTATGTTATTGTAAAAACTGTTGTAAAATAAAATTATCGTTAATTAATCATTAATTTATTATTATTAGTCGTTATATGTCATTAATTAACTGTTAGGATTGTAATTAGTGAAAATTTTCATATGGATTGTAAATGTAATATCTTGGTATGTTATTGTAAAAATTATCGTAAAATTATTTTGATATTAATGATAGCATTTTATATTATTATTTATTTTTTTGCATAATAAATAGAGTCTAGACCCTTAGATCCTTCATTTTTAACGCAATAGAAGAGACATCGATCATAAGCCATCTAAGATGAAAAGGTAAACAACCTTTAACTTGTTGATTACTTTATGCTTTATTACCAATATTACAACATTTCACTTGTTATCTTTTTAAGAGCAATCATGGCTTACCATTTGACGTCATGAGGAATTACTTTGTCAATGCCTCGCAATAAACGCATCATCCCCATCAATCCTTAAATTGAGCCATTCTTGCATTTGTCGTGATTCCAAGGTGTAAGCCACTTGCTATTATTCCATTAGATTAGTACATGATAACTATCTTGGTCAAGCGATATAGGTTAGAGATGCACACATTCTACATGCCGATAAAGGAGTTCACTATCACTTTGCAAGATGTTGAGGTCCAGCTAGGCCTTCCTGTAGATGGTCAAGTAATTACAAGGAGTAGTTACTTGGATTGAGGTGAAACATGTGAGAGATTGTTGGGAGTGAGGCTGACGTCTAACGATAGGGGGGCCACATTAGCATGACGTGGCTGTGTGATATGTTATGGATTCTTCTAACCTACACTGATGGAGAGTAAATTCATCGCCATACATGTACGTATATATTGTAACTACTAAAGGGATTTATCTTTACCAATAAATCTAAACACCCTCGTCCACGTGATGTTTTTGCCTCTACTGGAGCATTTTGACTTTGCTAAGACATATAGCTAGGGATCTACGTATCTAACTTAGTTATATCGCCAACTTTGTGTAACATCATCGCCATCGACACACGATATTGGAGGGGCTATCATTCTCCTATAGGTGTGGGCCTGAGATAGATTTCCACACATAGTGCCCCTTAGCCGACACAAACTAATTGCAAAAGCTAGTGCTCCCTTGGTTGCATGTTAGAACACATGGAGGGACATTCAAATTCACCCAACCCATATTGTAGGCGTATATCGAGATGCGCTCGATAGGCAGAACAATGAACATGTATTTTGGTAACCTTTTTTTATAATTTTTCTATTTCATCATATTGATCATTAACATTGAATATTATTTTTTATCACTTAAGTTGAATGGGAATCGTACACTAAGAATCTAATTAAAATCCTACCACATTTCTATAGAAGCAACATGTACATTTAGACTGCAAGGGTACCACTTATGTGTTTCCACATAATCAAGTGGCATTACCTCAACCGAGTTGTTAGGCAGTTTAATAGGTTTCAATATATTCCACAAGATGTGAATACACAGTTGGAGCTCCATCAAATTGACTTGTGTGGGGGTTGATGTGGATTAGATAGTGTAGCATGTAGTGTATATATCAATGTGGGAGCAGTGTGTGGATTGGGTAGTACACATGGAGGGCTAGTGGTGTGCATGAGGAATATATGCAATGATATAGATCAATCGGCCAGCGATATAGGACACATGGGAGCTATACTTAGATGCAAAGCAATCGCTAACATCCATAAAAAAAAAAATTTCCCCCTTCAAATACGTTAAATCAAAGTGCATAAAGTGTTGAGGCTTCACCTAAGCTGCATAATGAAAACAGATAATGTTAGCATTATAAAACAATGATTCGAGATCATGAATGTAAAAGGTTAAGCTAACATTCAGTGGTTTCATGGTATTGTTATCCATAATTTACCATTATTGTGTCAACATAGGCCCCATTTTCTTTTTAGGGCCCTTTCCCCCTCGGAAAAGTCCACATGTGTTTTTAATCTGGATGCTCCCAAATGTCCATCTCCTTAGGTATTTTTTTCACCTCGATTTCCTTTTTTCTTCGTTATAATTTTCACTCTAAAACCCAAAACTTTTTATGGATTACATGTTTTTGGGAAAGTTGCAACACAGGAGTAAACAGCTCAAACTACTTATTTTTATCATTGTCTTCCTTCAAGGTTGAAATTGGGGGTTCAAATGTCAAAACCGAGTAATTTTTTGGCATGTTATGTGAAGAATGTGGGTGCCTACTTTTTTTTAATGTCTCCCTTTTTGAAAAACCCCCCCTAAATTGTTAGAAATTTTGGGCATACAACTATTGTATGACACATCTCCAAAGGATTCGCCATTTCAATGAAATTTTTAACATCTTCATCATTTCTAATTGCCATAAGGGCATAAAATGCATTATTCTGAACCCCCACTTCCATTGCATTTACTCGGGAGGCTCCAACATATTTTTTATAAGAATTCAGTGTAATTGTTTTTTTCTTCTTTTTTCAACTTTTTATTAGATCCCTATTATATTCCACCCCCTTAGTTACCAGCCACAATTTTTCCCCAAATGCTTTTGGGGATCATCAATTTCACATAGTTCCCCATTATTTTCCATAAGCTTTTTTCACAAAAAGGGAAAAATTTTAAAATAACAACATTGAAAAAATTTAGTCATAAAAAATCTAAATTTTTCCCTTTCAATTTTAATTTTAATTTTTTTCGTATTTTCACAACAAAAAAATGGAAAATTTAAATAACAAAAATCGTAAAAATTATTTTACAAAAAAATTTAAAATTTCCAAAAACAGTTTTTCTTATGAAAATTTATATAGTATGAAATTTTTCATTAGTATAATGTATTTTCATTGAAATTTTTAAAAATTAACTATCACATGTTACGTATTACGGAATCTACATAAATCATGTTTAATACACTATACACTAACAATAAATAGTTTAAAAGTTTTTTAAAAAAAACATTTTCAGCAAAATTTTTTCAAAAACTAAAATCAAACATAATAAAAAAAAAAAAAAACTTCAACTCTTTGTAAAAAAAATTTTACCAAAAATATAGATTAATCGAGTTTTTTTTATTGTAGAAATTTATATGTTTAGTGTATTCATTTAAATTCCCCTCTTTTTGATTTTTCATTTAAAAAACTTTTTTTCCCTTTTTTTTTTTCCCCCGGGGGGAGAGAAAAAAACAAAAGAAAAGAGTTTGTAAAAGATAAAATGAAAATACATTTTTTTCTTCTGATTCTGTATTTGTATTAATGATTTCACACTATGTGTCCGTGAATTTTTTATATGCTTTCTCTTTTTTAGGTTTGTAGATTGTAGTGTTGCAGTGATATAAACGATGGACAATAAGTAAAAAAAAAATTCAATGGTTAGAAAAGTTACCGATGGGGTTGTATAGTAGGGATGGACTTTTTTGTCTGCACCTTCAGTTTTGTAAAATTTTGCAAATCCAAATACCATAAACAAGGTTTATACCCTTTAAAACCCATTTTTTGAATATATTATTTTTTAAATATTTTTGAAAAAAAACCCAAAATTTAAATTTGGGGTTTTCCCAAAAGGTAGAAAATTAAATTTTGGGAAAATTAAATAAAAAGTTATAGAATAAAAAAAAAAGAAAATGAGTAAAAATCTTTTTATTTTAAGAGTTATATATTTTCTTTTTAAAATTTAAAATAAAAAAATAAATATAGATAAAAATATAATACAATTATAAAATTAACTTTTATGATAATGTGTTAAGATAATAATAAAAATAATTTTATTTTTATTTAAACCTATTTTTTCCTTTCCTTTTTTTATTTTCTGTTGCCAAAAAAAATAACAATTATTTTTATTCAATCCCCATCCAATGGCTTTCAATTTGGGACCAACTTTTTAAATCGCCGTGCAGACTTGACCCAGTACCCTCCCACAATTCATGTTAATACAACTGCATCCCTTATTACCCCCATAAAAAGCGAATTGGGGAACCCCGGGCCCCAATCCCAATTAAATTTTAAATTTTCCTTTTACTTCAGTAGAATTTTCCCAATTAAAAGTGTCCCTACCAAAAATTATGTAACTTATAAAAGGAAAGGAAAATAAAAAAAAAATTTGGGTAAAAAAAAAAAAATCACCATAAGTATAAACCCCCAATTTTTCCCTTTATTTATGATAGTTTTGATTGTTTAAAACGGAAATAAAGAAGAATAGAAGGTTTATCTAAGAAAAATAGTAAAATACAATCATTTTTTATCATTTTGATTTATGTAGTATATGAAAAGGAATTTTTTTAATAATTTTAAATTATTTTTTGTGTTGATAAGAGAATTCACTAAAAGATTTTTATTTTTCACTTTAATAAAAAGAAAAATTGAAAAAAATTTATAGGGTTAAATTTTCGTTTTGGGTTATACTTTTTTTATCTGAAAAATTAAAATTTCTTTTTTTTTTTTTTATTACTTTAAAACTCTTTTATAAAATGATTTAATTTATTATCCAAAAAAAACCCAAATATTTTGAAAATCAATTCAATTTTATAAAATAATACCCAAAAAGGTTTTTATCTAATTCTCTTTTTTTTTTCCCTTCCTATGTTTCCCAACCCTTTCTTGCAATTTGCCCGTTGTAGCATACCCCTTTCCCCCCCATAACCACACCAAGCTTCCATTTGTATGAAAAATGTCAATCAAATAAAAACCCCAATATCCAAAGTTTTCAATTACACCCAAAATTCCAAAAACCCTTTAATTTTCCCCTCTTCCTTTTTCGCCACAAGCCACCTCCGACCAACCTTACCCCTTTTTTCTTTTCCAAATCCAATGATGGTGGATGGGGTTTAAAACCCCAACGGACTTCGCTTCCCCCAACGTGGGTTGGGATTTAGTTGCTTGTAGTCCCCCCGGGGCACCCCGTGCCATTTGACAAAGGGGGCAATCAAAAAAACCCTTAGCCCCCAACCTTAATTCTTCAAATCCTTGTAATCTTTTAATGATATTGGAAAATAGTAAAAGGGGAAAAGGAGAAAAAATGAAAAAGCTTGAAGCGAAAAGGGAGGAAATCAAAAAGGGGTTTTGGGAAGTTTAAAACCAAAGGATGATTGAGATGAGTATTTTTTTGAAATAAATTCAAGGCTTGGTGTGAGAGGAACTTATTTGAAAGGATTTTGGGGAATGCAGAAATTTTCCCAGTTTATAAGGAGAATCCCCAGGTTTATTGATGAGAGCCCTGTGGGAGTCAACCAAAAAAATGGGAAGTGGAATTTTGGTTCAAAATTTTTTTAAAAAAAAAAAAAAAGGGAAAGAATACAAAAAAAAAAAAAGGAACGTGATCAAGAGCAAAAAAAAAAAAAAAATTAAAAAGAAAAAGGGGAAAAAATTTCGAGTAATTGTTTTGTTTACGGAAAGGGAAAAATTGGGTAGTTTGGGTTAGCCCAAGAGAATTGAAAAGAGGAAGGGAAATGATATAATTGCTTTGAAAATACAAATACTGTGGATATATTTGGGAGGAAACCCGTAAGGGGTTATCGTGAGGTTAATCTATATATTTTGTGTTGTTAATTTTTTTTTGCGGGAACTATGTAGGCAAATTCCCAAAAAGTGGGGGGGAAGGTTTGATGTGGGTTAGGTTGGGGGTTTGGGGTGAGATAAAAGGGGTGTTTCGGGGGGGATGGAAAAAATTCATGGCGGGGCAAAGATAAAGCTCTAAAAATTTCCAAGGGGTAAGAGGGAGATTTGTTCTGGAAGTAAAAGGGGTGGAGAGAAATTTTATATGATTATAAACCTTTTTGGGGAGTTAAAGGGGTATTGGTGGGAATAGAGGAACAAATTAAATAAAATAAAAAAGAGGGGATAAAATGATGAAAAAGATGAAGTTTCCCCCCTTTCCCAAGGAAAAATGTCCCGGGTATTAGAGTGGGAAAGAAGGGAATGGTGTTTGTTGTAAACTATAGTGGAGAAAGAAAGTAAAACTTGCTCCATTAAATTTTTGGATTACCCATAGTTGGTGGATAACTAATTTTAAAATAAAAAGGGAAATGGGAACCACCTATTATTGGGAAGGTGAAGAGGGTGATAAGAAGGGGTTTGCCCCTTTTACTTTTAAAAATTTAAAACAAATTCAAATTAAGGGGGAACCCGAAGTGTGGATGGTATTTAAAGGAATGGAAGTTAATGATAGGGGAATGTAGAGGAGGATAGAGAGGGTCAAGGAAAAGGTTTTTGGGATTGAATAAAAAATTAAAAAAATTTGGGAATTTAGCATAGTAGAATTTTTAAGTATGGTATATGGTATAAAGGTTGAAAAACAAAGGAAAAAAGGGAGTACTGAAAGTTTAACAGGGTGCTGGTTCTCCCCTGGGAAGACAACCAAGGAAGAAGGGGAAAAAAAGCTTTTTCCCCCCAAACCAAAAAGGGAGAGAGGGAAAGGGGGTTTATTGGGTAAAAGGTAAATGATTTCACTCCCGAAAGTGAAATTTGATGTTTTAAATCAAGGTAAGGTAAATTTCTAGTAAATTCCCAAAAGGGTGTTATGATTTGGGGTGAGGTGAGTTGAACTAAAGGGGGGTAGTGAAGAGGATGATTCCCCCCATTAAAGGGGTATGATGTGAGGGCCTAATGGGAAGTTTGGGGGAGTGAACGGTTTGAAAGTGCGGTGAAGGAAGAAGAGGAGGTGCAAAAAAGAGAATATTTCATAAAGATTTTTCTAGGTGATATTTTCAGTTTTATCATTGATGAGGAATTGCCCCCAAAGTGGTGAGTAATTTTATTTTGAGAGGTGGGGCTAAGACTACTAAACCCTATTTAAAAGCAGGGGAATGTAGTGGGGGATAAGGTGGAACAAGCCCTTTATTCTTTTTTGACTAGGGATGAGGATGGGGGTTTGGATTGTCCAAGCAAGGTTCATGTGTTTTTGGGGCCCCGGCAATTTTAGGAAGGTGTTCTGATGGCTTTTAACAAGTATAGCTTGTTCCCAAGGGAAAAACTTTAATCTTAAATTTAAAAACCTAAACAGGTGTTGAGGTCAGTTGCACTAAAAAAGTCTTTTTCAAAATAAAAGGGGATGAAAAAAAGGGGAGTAGAGAGAAAAGACAGGAGAAAAAAAAAAAAAAAAGCGATTCAAAAAAAAAAAGGAAGGCTGGGAAAAAGTTGAGAGACCAAAAATTTAAGGGGATCCTTTGGTGGGGTGAAAAAGGGAGTCAGCCTTTAAAAAGGGGAGTTGTGTGGCAAAAACATGTAGTGGGAGAGGTTTAGTGATGAAGCAACCTTTTTTTGCTTTTTTAAGGAAACTTTGTTTAATATACGAACTTTTTAAACCCTTTTTGCCTATTTGGGGTTGTTTATTGGAGGACTTTGAAGATGTCTTCCCCTAGGAGTTCCCAAAGGGATTACACCTTTTTGTGGTATTGGCAAAATTGCCCTTGTACCCGGAGCATCGTTAAAAAAACCATTATAGGGAATCGGAGGGAAAAAGGAATCCAAAGGCGGGTAATTTAATGGAAAGGGGTCTGAGGAAAGCATACCCCTGTTGCCTTGTTTTGGTCCCAAAGAAGGGAGGGGTCATGGAAATTTGTGTTGATTGGGCCCCATAACAACATCACGGAAAAGTACTACCCCATTTCGCTTAATGAATGTTGTGATTAAGGGTCTATGTTTTTTCCCAAAAATTGATCTAAAAAGGGATTCCCCAAATTAAATGAAAAAAGGGTGTGGGGAAAAAACCGCATTTAAAAAAATATGGATTGTATGATGGTTGTAAGCCTTTTTTAACTAAGCCCCCAGTACTTTATGAGACTTATAAACCATGTTTTGGGGATTTTTTTGGAAATTTTGGTTTCTTTTTTGATGATATTCTTTTACGCAAGAGTTTAAACCAAACCCACTTGGGGGTTTTTTTAGAAGTGCTTAAAAAGGAGCAATTATAGTAACCTAAAAGTGAATTTTTGCACAGACAAACTTGTTTTTTGTTTTGTTTTAGTGCACAGGGAATACAGGTTGAGAAGAAAATTTGTGGATCCGAAGGGCCCTAAACAAAGTAAGTAGGGAAGTTTTCCTGGAAGCGGTTTTTAAAAGGGTTTGTAAAGGATTTAAAACCCCTTTTGAGCCCATTTACTAGGAAATTAAGAAGAATGGGGTTAAGGGGGAAAAAAAAGGCCCTTTCAGACCTTAAAAATAAGTGACTAGGGATTACTTGTTTTATAATTTTCTAAAATTTAAAAATTTGGTGTAGTTGGGATTAGGTATTGGAGGTGTATGGGGGAGAGAAGACAATTGCTTTCTTTAGCGAAAAGCAAATGGGAAATTAAATCCCCTACTTTGAAAGGATTATATGCATGGTTCGGCACTGGAGATTGGAACATATTTTGGCCAAAAGGTTTTGCCCACATACCAAATCCTTGAAGTCTTGAAGGGGAAACAAACAAACAAAAGGATTCTTTGGGGTGGATTTATCAAAACTTTCCCTATTTATCCACTAAAGCAAGGTAAAGAGAATGTGTTTGGCATTTTAAAGGTAGCTTTATCTTATTTTTGTTCTAATTTTGGGTTTTGAAATTAAGGTTGTATGCTAGATCGAATTTTTGGAGGAGTATTGCATTGTGGAAGGTGGCATGGTAAATTTTATAAACTAAAAGGATTCTTTTTTAGGGAGGTAAACTATGATTCCAAAATTGTTCTTTAAAGGGGAAATTCTAGTGAAAGGGTTTATGGAGGGGGTTTAAAGGGCTTTGGGGAAACTAAAACCCTTGGGGGATTGCAGAACATTTATTGGCTACGAAAGAGATTTTTAAGGTTTGTGAGGATTTGGCATTGAAGCAAAATCTAGAGTAACCCCAAGGCTTTATACCCCACTTCCCCTTCCCCTGGCCTTTGGTAAAATTTCCCGGATTTTGTGTTAGGATTACCCGGCTAGAATGGGCAAAATTTATTTTTGTTTTTGGATAGATTTCTAAAATGGACTTTATTCCCTTTTCACAAAAAATGATGCTTGCAATATTTAATTTTTTTTAGGGAAGTTGTGAGATTCTGGGATCCCAGAAAAAATCGGATGAGATCAAGTTTTGAACTTTGGAAAATTTTTGGGGTAATTAGGGAATAAGTTATTGTTTTCTACTATTGTCATCCAAAATGAGGTCAAACTGAGGGTAAACGAATTTATTACTTTTTGAGGGTTCATTAAAAGAAAAATTAAAGTTGGAGGGTTTTTTTGGGATTTTTTTTTCCTATAAAAACTGATTTGTACTAAGTTTTCTCCTTTTTAAATTTTGTTGGTTTTTAAAACCCCAATTTTGGATTTATCACCTTTGTATTTTGAGTTGTTAATTGATGGAAGAAGAAAGAGAATTTTTTTAAAAATATGAGAAGGAAAGGTAAACATTGAGGAAGAAAGAGTATGTGAAAAAACCAAAAAGGGGGTCACAACTGTTTTAATGGGGATGGGTTTGGGCACTTTAAAAAAATTTTGGAAGGGCGATTAAAAATTCCCAAGGGAGGACCTTTAAATTCTTGAGCGATCAAAGATAAGCTAAAGTAGTTTTAAAGGGGATATCAAGAAATCAGTTTAATTTATGATTTGGGCCTTTTGATGGGATATTTGGGCAAAACCCTTTTTAGAGGGGGGAAAGATGAGACCATTGGGAGCCAAACCAAAAAATGGAATGTGGATCCTCTTGAAGTGTTACCTGGACCGATCACAAGAACTCGAGCAAAACGATTCAAGGAAGCACTTAACAGGTTGATAAAGGATGTCCACGAAGCTGGAAAGGATTGGAACAATCATGAAGTTGGAAAGGATTGGAACAACCATGGGAATGCCCTTGCTCTTGTACAAGTCATAACGGATATGGGTTGAAGAGGGCGTGTCTTTACAAGGCACGGCCGTGTAGGAGTCTGGAGGTTACACAGAATCATACACGGTCGTATACACGATTCAAAGGCACGGCCGTGTATGGTGTCAAGAATTTCCACAGAAAGATACACGTCTAGAAGTACACGGCCGTGTATATATCCAACGCTGGCTCCAAAGCCGCCGACCTTCACTCATACGCCGCTGGCCTTTACGTCCCTGTTTTGTTATTTTTTACGCAACTTAATGATGTTATGTCGTTTGGGGCCTTTATTGTTACGAATTGTAAACCCTACTATAAAGCTCCTAGGGTTTAGAACAGATAGAAACATAGAATATACAACATACAAGTTTGAAAACACTTTTGAGAGAATTCCTCTCTTGGTTCTTTAAAGAACTACTTTAGAACTTATCGGATTTTCTTCTGTGGCGTTCATCCCGACTTATCAATCGGTCTTTCATCCCGATTGTGGCGTTTACATAATATACCAAGGTTCTTGCCTCACTTATAGGCAAGGGTCGCGGTTTCCACTCGATTGTTTGGCATCTTAGGTAGCAATTCCGAACGTATTGGTATTGGGTTTTGTCACACATTGGCGTGGTTCGTATCATTTATACTGTTAAGAAATTGGCCAAGGATTATAGGATTATGAGATAAAGAGTTATATATTCTTTAGTTAAAGGAACTTGATGAAGAAGAGGAGAAGAAACTCGTGCACCCTCTGGATGATTCAGTGGAGCTCTTGCTCAATACATGCCTTGAGTAGGTGATGAGATCTATAATGAGAGTCAAGCCGGAAGAAGGAATGTGGATCCTCTTGAAGTGCCGCCTGGACCGATCACAAGAAATCGAGCGAAACGACTCAAGGAAGCACTTAACGGGTTGATAAAGGATGTCCCATGAAGTCGGAAGGATTGGAGCAATCATGAAGTTGGAACGGATTGGAACAACCATGGGAAGACCCTTGCTCTTGTACAAGTCATACCGGATACGGGGTGAAGAGGGCGTGTATTTACAAGGCACGGCCGTGTAGGAATCTCAAAGTTACACAGAATCATACACGGTCATATAACTCGGCCAAAGGCACGGCCGTGTATGGAGTCAAGAAAATCCACAGAAAGATACACGTCTAGAAGTACACGACCGTGTATGTCTCCAACGCCGGCTCAGGCCGCCGGCCTTCATTCCAACGCCGCCGGCCTTCATGTTCTGTTTTTGTTATTTTTACGCAACTTATTGAAGTGATGTCGTTTTGGGCTTTATTGTTACGAATTGTAAACCCTAGTATAAAGTTCCTAGGGTTTAGAACATAACATAATCATATAACATTAAAAACACTTTGGAGAGACTCCTCTTTTGGGTTTTCTTCAAGAACTAACTAGAACTTATCGGAATTAATTTTCTGTGGCGTTCTTTCCGACTTATCAATCGGTCTTTCATCCCGATTGTGGGTCTTCATATTTTTACCAAGGTTTCTTGTCTCGTTTATAGACAACGGTCACGGTTTCCACTTGAGGGTGTTTGATCTTAGGTAACGAATTCCGAACGTATTGGTTTTGGGTTTCGTCATACGTTGGCGTGGTTCGTATCAGTTAGGAATCCATCAATTAGTTCTTAAAGAACCAAAAAAAGGAGTCTCTCCAAAGTGTTTTTAATGTTTTGAATTTACGGAAGGGGAAATTTCAAACTGATGCGAGATCGGTTTGATCGGATTCCTAACTGTACGAACCACGCCAATGTGTGACGAAACCCAATACCAATACGTTCGGAATTCGTTACCAAAGATGAAAAAACCCCCTCAAGTGAAAACCGCAACCGTTGTCTATAATCGAGATAAGAACCTTGGTATAATATGAAGACGCCACAATCGGGAATGAAAGACCTTTTGATAAGTCGGGGATGAACGCCACGGAAATTAATCCAATAAGTTCTAGTTAGTTCTTGAAGAACCAAGAGAGGAGTCTCTCCAAAGTGTTTTTAATGTTGTATGATGTATGTTATGTCTAAAACCCCAGGAGCTTTTTACTAGGGTTTACAATTCGTAACAATAAAGCCCAAAACGACCCTCACATCAATAAGTTGCGTAAAAATAACAAAAATAGAACTGAAGGCCGGCGGTGTAGACATGAAGGCCGGTGGCGTTGGAATGAAGGCCGGCAGCCTTGAGCCGACGTTGGAGACATACACGGTCTGTGTACTTCTAGACGTGTAATTTTTTCTGTGGATTTTTTTGACTCCATACACGGCCGTGCCTTTGGCCGTGTATATGGCCGTGTATGATTCTGTGTAACTTTGAGATTCCCAAAACGGCCGTGCCTTGTAAATACACGCCCTCTTCACCCCGTTCCGGTGACTTGTACAAGAGCAAGGGTCTTCCATGGTTGTTCCAATCCGTTCCAACTTCATGATTGCTCCAATCCTTTCCGACTTCATGGAAAATCCCTTTTTCAACCCGTTAAGTGCTTCCTTGAGTCGTTTCGCTCGATTTCTTTTTGATCGGTCCAGGCGACACTTCAAGAGGATCCACATTCCTTCTTCCGGCTTGACTCTCATTATAGATCTCATCATTCCCCTCCTCTTGAAAGGATTTGTCCTCAAATCATCACCTACATCAAAAGGACTCGGATCAGTAACATTAAATGTGGCACTTACTTGATACTCACCAGGCAAATCTATCTTGTATGCATTATCGTTGATGCGCTCAAGAATTTGAAATGGTCCATCGCCTCTAGGAAGTAGTTTTGATCGACGCTGCACGGGAAACCGCTCTTTGCGCATGTGAACCCAAACCCAATATCCAGGTTCAAAAACAGCTTGTCGACGACCTTGTGGCTTGTTTCACATACTGCTCTGTTCGTCGCTCAATATTCAGCCTTTCCTTCTCATGGATCTGTTTAACAAATTCGGCTTTCTTCTTGCCATCTAGATTAACATACTCGAAATAGGCAAGGGTGATAAATCCAAAGGAGTCAGTGGATTAAAACCATACACAATTTCAAAAGGAGTAAATTTAGTAGCAGAATGCACTGTACGGTTATAGGCAAATTCAACACGCGGGCAAACAATCCTCCCAACTTTTAATATTCTTTTTAATTACGGCCCTCAACAAAGTAGATAAAGTTTGATTCACTACCTCAGTTTGACCATCAGTCTGTGGATGACAAGTAGTAGAAAACATAACTTAGTTCCTAACTTAACCCACAAGGTCTTCCAGAAGTAGCTCAAGAACTTAGCATCTCTATCAGATACGATTGTTTTAGGCATACCATGCAATCTCACAACTTCCCTAAAGAATAAATTAGCAATATTACAAGCATCATCCGTTTGTGACAAGGAATGAAATGTGCTATCTTAGAGAATCTATCCACAACTACAAAGATAGAATCTTGACCATGTCTAGACTTGGGTAATCCTAACACAAAATCCATGGAAATATCTAACCCATGGCTCATGAGGAATGGGAAGTGGGGTGTAAAGCCCTTGAGTTTGGACTCTAGATTTCGCTTGCTTACACGTGACACGTCGCTCACAAATCCTCTCAACATCTCGTTTCATGTGAGGCCAATAGAAGTGTTCCTGCAATACCCCTAAGGTTTTGGCTACTCCAAAGTGTCCCATTAACCTCCTCCATGAGACTCCCTCACTAATAATTCTCTTAAAGAATAATTTGGAATGCATAGTTTATTCTCCCTAAACAAGAATCCTTCATGCTTATAAAATTTACCATGCCCACTCTTCTCACAATGCACATACTCCTCACAAAAATCTCGATCAGCAGCATATAATTCCTTAATGTGCTCAAAACCAAGTAGTCTAGAACTAAGAGTAGAGATAAGAGTATACCTTCTAGAAAGTGCACCAACAACGACATTCTCTTTACCTTGCTTGTAGTGGATGACATATGGAATGTTTCGATGAACTCCACCTAACGAGCATGCCTTTTGTTCAGCTTGTGTTGCCCCTTCAAGTACTTCAAGTATTCATGATCAGTGTAGATCACGAACTCTTTTGGCCAAAGGTAGTGTTGCCAAGTCTCCAGGGCTCGAACCAATGCATATAACTCCTTGTCGTAAGTAGGGTAGTTCAAGGTTACCCCACTTAGCTTCTCGCTAAAGAATGCAATTGGTCCTTCTCTCCTGCATAAGCACTGCTCCAATACCTAATCCTGAAGCATCACACTCAATTTCCAAATGTTTTAGCAAAGTTAGGTAAAGCAAGTAATGGCGCCTGAGTCAGCTTATTTTTAAGCGTCTGAAAGGCCTTCTCTTGTTGCTCTCCCATCTGAACCCCACGTTCTTCTTAATTACCTCAGTAAGTTGTGCTGCAATGGTGCTGAAATCCTTCACAAATCTCCTGTAAAAGCTCGCTAGTCCATGGAAACTCTACACATGACTTACAGTAGTTGGACTAGGCCATTCTTGGATCGCACGAATCTTTTCTTCATCAACCTATATTCCCTGTGCACTAACAACAAAGCCAAGAAACACAAGTTTGTTTGTGCAAAAAGTGCACTTCTTGAGGTTAGAATATAATTGTTCCTTTCGAAGCACTTCTAAAACATCCCTCAAGTGAGATATATGATCTTCCAAACTCTTGCTGTAAATGAGGATATTATCAAAATAGACAACCACAAATTTTCCAATAAAAGTCCTCAAAACATGGTTCATAAGTCTCATAAAAGTACTAGGTGCATTAGTTAAACCGAAAGGCATTACTAACCACTCATACAATCAATATTTTGTTTTGAATGCAGTTTTCCATTCATCACCTTCTTTCATTCTAATTTGGTGGTATCCACTTTTCAGATCAATTTTGGAAAAGACACTAGACCCATGTAACTCGTCTAACATATCATCTAAGCGAGGAATGGGATGACGATACTTACCGTGATGTTGTTGATTGCACGGCAGTCAACACACATTCTCCATGACCCATCCTTCTTAGGCACTAAAATCACAGGCACTGCACATGGAATCATGCTTTCTCTCACGTACCCCTTCTCCATTAATTCATCGACCTGCCTTTGGAATTCCTTTGTCTCCTCCGGATTGCTCCTATAAGCTGGCTTGTTTGGAATCAATGCTTCGGGTACAAGGTCAATCTGGTGCTTAATACCACAAATAGGTGGTAATCCCTTTGGAATCTCCTCAGGGAAGACATCTTCAAAGTCCTGCACAAGAGACACAACCACACTAGGCAAAGAGTTAGATAGTTTTGTTAGTAGTCAAACATGTTTCTTTAAAAACCAGCAACAACATGGTTCTCATCACTAACGCTCTCCTCACTACATTCGCCTTGCCACACAACTCTCTTTTTGCAAGGCTGCCCTCTCCTTCTCACTCACCACCAAAGTTGATTCCCCTTCAACTTGGTCTCCACACTCTTTCCAGCCTTCCTCTCTTTTTCCTTTTGATATCGACTTTTGTATTCCTTTTCTTTCTCATTGTCTTTTTGCTCTCTCACTCTCCTCTGCTTTTCACATCACCTTATGTTTTGTAAAAGACTGTTGTAGCTGAAGCCGATCCTCATACACTTGTTTAGGTGTTTAACGGTTTGAGATTAAAGCTTTTCCCTTGGTGAACAAGCGTATACTTGTTAGAAAAGCCATCATGAACAACCTTCCTATCAAATTGCCATGGCCTCCCCAACAACACATGACATGCTTGCATTGGCACTACATCACATAACACCTCATCCTCATACCTACCAATGCGAAAACCAATCAAGGCTTACTTACTCACCTAGTCTCACCACTATCATTCAACCACTGTAATTTATATGAACTAGGGTGTCTAACAGTTTTGAGGCCCCAGCTTCTCAACAATAAAATTGCTCACTACATTGGTGCAACTTCCTCCATCAATGATCAAACTGCAAATATGATCTCCTAGATAACATCTAGTATGAAATATATTCTCCATTTGCACCTCCTCTTCTTCCTTCACCTGGACATTCAAAGCTCGCTTCACTACTGCCACTAACTTCCCTACTGCAAGCTCCTCATCATACTAGCATCCTCTAAAAAGGGGCATATCACTTTCCCACTTTCCCCCCAGTCTCTTCCCATACACCAAAACATAAA
>JBBMOL010002684.1:0-22008 GCA_037954665.1 Laguncularia racemosa
TTGTAATTTTATATCAATTTCATTTTGTTGTGATTTCTTTTCTTCTCTAGTGTGTCATATCTAGGGTTGAATTGAATTTTTCTTGGTCAGATATACCTCTTATTGTTCACGAATCCTTTTTATTTAAATTTGAAGTATTTATCAATTATATTTTTTTTCATCTTGAAGTTTTCCCTTTTGGGAAAAGTGTGTTCTTCACAAATTTGAAAAGGGGATTATTTTGTCATGGTTTTTTTTTTCCCCAAATTGAGGTTTTTTTTGCGGGGATTAAAATGAAATTAAAAGTGTTTTTAAAAAGGTTTTTTTCATTGGGGGTATTCAAATTTTAAATCATTGGATGTTTGGTTTTTCATCATTTCATCATTAGGGTTCATTTGAAAAGTCCCCTTTGGGGATCCGATTTTCCCTTTAAACTTGAAAAAAGTTTTTCTTAAGTGTTTTGGATGTGCTTTTAAGTGGTTTAGGCACATCATCTTTTTGGTATCAGAGCTCTTGTTAGAGAAGGGAATTGGTTGTTTTCAATTTCGTGGAAGTAAACATAAAATTGGGGTTTGGATCAATTGAATACCGCAATGTGTTGTTGTTTTTTGTTTGAGTTTGGGCAAATTCCCTTTTAGATTGGGATTTTTTTTGTGATTTTTTGGGATTTGGGTTTTGGGGAAAGGGTTTTATTATATCACTTTATGGTCACTAATTTACGGGGAAAGAGCAAAGTACAAAGTGAAGTTTACTTTAGAAATTTTTTTTGAACTTGCAAAACTTACCAATTCTTGCCGTGAAATATTTGTGGCATAAAGAGTTGTGTTGTTTTTTTGTCTTTGAATTCCATTGTGAAATTCTAAATTGGTGGAGTACAATTTGCAGATTATATTAAGTTTGATTAGTAAATTGAGGGGTGTCGAATCCAACAAAAATAAAACCTACCCCCTAGAAAAATTATATTTTTTTCATATAGTGGTGAGTAGGGCGAACCCAAACAGGGATTGGTAAAGATATTTCTTTTCAAAAAAACAATAAGAAAAAGGAAAATGGGGGGGGGGGGGGGGGGGGGGGGGTTTTTGTGAATCAAAAAAAATAAAACAAGGTAAAAAAAACAGATTTTTG
Organism: Laguncularia racemosa; assembly: GCA_037954665.1. Taxonomy (NCBI): domain Eukaryota; kingdom Viridiplantae; phylum Streptophyta; class Magnoliopsida; order Myrtales; family Combretaceae; genus Laguncularia; species Laguncularia racemosa. The sequence continues at coordinate 1,105 of JBBMOL010002684.1, forward strand.
GTAAAACCTACCCAAAAGGGAAACAAGAGGGTTTTAATTCTGGGAATTGATAAATCGATGCAAATGTTCTCTATTCTTGTTCTAGATAAATTGGTTATGGTTATTAACAACCTAACAACCTATCTCTCCTTACTTCCTCGATAACCTCGGGCAAGCCCCTTTTAAATAATTTTTCTTATTGAAATTTAAAAAACCCTTAGACAAGGCTTTTGGATTTAATCTATCAATAGCATTAAGATCTAAGAACTACCAATTCATGCTAGTTTGATTATAAAAATAACCTATTTAAAAAATGATCACACACCTCCATAACAGAATTCGTCATCCTTTTATAACCAAACAAGTTATTGCATCACTAAAACTAGAAAATCAAACAATTTTCGGATTTGGGCGGGGCTATTTACAATATATTAACTTTCTAATTGAGTAGAAGAGGGTCTATTAGTAAGGATTAATGTTGAATTGTCTGAATCATATGCAAGTTAAGTTGTGGGGTTATGTATGAGAGTGTGCGTTGGAATGTTGAATGAGGCTTTGACTATTGATCGCTTGTTGAGTGCGTATGCAATTGCGCATGAAAGTGAGTCATGTGATATGTCGAATCTGATACTCAGTAGTATTATGCGACCTCTCTTCTCCGTGACCTCAGCCTCGCGATTCGGAGATAGAAACTGGCTGTCCTGGCCCCTACCTAATCCTAGCGCGCTATGTTATTAATCTTTAGTTCCCTTATACTCGCTCTTTCTTCCAAGCTCGCGAAGCTTGAAGGAAGGACCTGTACTCACTCTCGCTAATCAATGACTTGCTAACCACTCGCCTGCGTTGCCGCTGCAATACGAAGCTTCACATATACACATCCACTTAACTGGTTGGCTTGTTGCTTGTGTTGTGCATGGAGTCGAATTGTGGAAATATTAAAAATTGTTGCACCCGTTTTGGATCTTAAAAGGAAGTGGGAATATTGTTCACGTGTTGATTGAGTGAATTCCACCAATGTCTAGTGAAATGCTTTACTATTGCCTATTGTATTACGGGACGCTCATTACTTACACTGTAGTAAGGTGGAAGAACAAAGGAAAATTTATTCCACCATTCTTGTAGGATACAAGGAAATTTGTGTGTCCTAATAATAGATGGTGGTAGTTGTACTAAAGTAGTAGCTGATCGTTGGTATCGAAGCTAAGCTTTTAAACTATTCACATCCTAAACCTTATAAACTACATTGGCTTTTAATGATCAAGGGAGTTTGTTATGTTACCCAAAGAGCTAGGGTACGCTTCAGTATAGGGGAAAGTATTGTGATGAAAATTGAGTGTGTATTTTACCCATGTGTGCATCTCATATTTTGCTTGGTCTAGACCTTGGTATATGTCAGAAGGGTCTTACAATGATGGCTTCAGAAATACATATATGTTTCAAAAGGAGGGCAAAGCGAATTCTTCTGAATCCTATGCCACCCCTTCAGAGGTCATAATGTCTAGCACAGATTAATAGACCAATCCGAGGCTAGAAGGTTTGATTCAAAATAACGTTTCTGAGGGGAAAAGGTATTGTGCTGGGACAGTGTGAGATGGAGAGATTAATCACAGAGGAGGCTCTAACATAGACTTATTCAGTTGTGATTGTCTTAGGGCTACGGGAATCCCATACCTCTACCTCCGCTGCAGTTTCTCAGTATTAAACGTGTATCTACGACATTTTTCCTGGATTGATTTGCCTGCAGAATTACCCCACCTTGAGTGGAATAGAGCATGCCATTGATCTTATGCCCGGTTCAGTGTTACAAAGTTCCGACCCGCATCGCCTGCATCCTGTGAGGCTAAGGAATTGAAACGTCAGGTAGGATGAATGGTGGAACGAGGGTTCTGTGGAGAGTCGCAACCAATGCGTGTTCCACCCTTCTTATTCCAAGAAGGATGGAACTTGGCGAATAGTACTATTGATAGCAGGAGCCATCAAACAAATCACCATTAAATACAGGGTATCCTTTCCTAGAATGATGATATGTTGGATGAGTGTATGTCACAGATTTTCTCCCCCCAAAGTTGACGTTAAAAGCAGATATCACCAGATTCAGATGACGGGAAGGGGATGAATGGAGACCGCTTTTAACACGTCAGGGACTGTACATATTGGTTGGTTATGCCCCTTTTTTTTTGGTTTGAGTAATGTCCTAGTACTTTTATGAGATTGATGAACCTGTACTGAAGGAGTTCTAGGAAACAATTTTTGTGGTTTATTTTGAGATATACTATTCTACAGCAAGACCTAGAACAACATGTGGAGCATCTTGGGGCAGTATTCCTCAGTATTGAAGGCACAACAGTTATTTGCGAATTTTCAGAAGTGTTCCTTTTGTCAAATACTGATGGTAACATTTTTTGGGTTTGTTTGGAATGTGTCCGGTTACAGGAGTTAAGAGGATGAGGAGAACTGAGGGCAGTTAAGGAATGGCCAACACCCACTTCATTGCTACTAAGGTAAAAAGTTTTCATGGGTTGCATCTTTTTATAGACGCGTTGTCCAAAATTTCCCGTAGCATTGTCATGCCTCTACAGAACTGACTAGAAGAGTGTTCCTTTCATTTGGAGTGAAAAAGGCCTAGAGGAGTGTTCAAAGAGATCAAGAAAAATTACTATGTGCCCCATTTTCTGGTCTTACTGATTTTTGACACATTTTTGACTGGAATTGTGATGCTTCATGATTTGGCAATTGGTGCAGTATAATGCAGGAAGAGAGGCCTATTAGGATATTTTAGTGAAAGGGGGTTTTTTGTGAGTGGAGAATCTTTGGAACTATTCTATATATGATAAGGAATTTTTATTCCTCTAGTTAGGGCTCTCATGACGTGGCAGCATTATCTATCCCAAAGGAGTTTATTATTTATACAGTATCCTGATCTTTGAATAATTCAGAGGTACCAACATAATTTTGTTACTAAGCACCAGGCTAAGTGGGTTGGAATTTCTGGAAAGGTTTTGCTTATGTGATTAAGTACAAAAAGGGAATCAGAATATTGTTGCTGATGCTTTATCCGAGATGACGATATGTACTAATCTTCTCTTCAGTCAAATTTATTGGGTTTCGAGCTGTTGAAGGAAACAATATGTATGTGATGAGGAAATTCAAAATTATATGGATAAGTGTTTCTTGGAGGCGGGTTGTATGTGGTTTTTGTGTGATAGATGGGGCTTTCTTTATAAATCAGGAATAAACTTTGTATTCCTCCTGGATTGTGAAGGGAATTATTGGTGAGGATAGCACTTGCGGGTGGTTTTTGTCAGGGCTTTTTGGTGAGAAGAGAACTCTAGCGCATATTGTGGAGAATTCTCTTATAGAAAGGCATGATAAGGGATGTCCATAGGGTACACGGAAAGAAAGTGTGGTGTTTGCAAGAGGCTAAGGAAGGAAGGCGCACAGGTGATGAATATATGCCTTTACATATACCATCTAGACCTTGGACTAAATATTAGCCTGGATTTTGTGTTGGGATTACCCAGAGACAAAGAGGGAAAAGATCTATTATGGGGGTTGTTGGTCGATTCAGCTCACATTGTGTCATGTTTTGTACCAGCCACAAAACAGACGATGCTCTTTTTTTTTGCTAACCTTTTTGTTGCAGGGAAAGTGGTCAAATTACATGGCGTTCCACAAACATGTGTTGGACAGATGATAATATTATCCTTAGTTCTTTTGGAAAAATCTGGTGAAGACTTGGGTACTACAACTAACTACTGTACAGTACCTCTTGCCCACAATCCCCAGACTGACGGGACAGAAAACGAGGTTGTCAATCGCACGCTTGGGAATCTTTCAGAGCAACAGTTGGCAAAGAACCTTACTGATTAGGGACTTGTGTCTTCCTATGGTTGCTTTCGTTTACAATAGTTCTACTCATAGATTCAACAATAAGTCTCCCTTTGAGTTGTCGGTTATGGCTATTAACCCTTCTATTCCATTTGGATTTTATAGCTGGACAGCGATAAGGAAGAAAGTTTATTGGAGTTGGACCGAGCACAACATAACTCAAACACTACATGATCGATCCACGTGAACACCTTAGAAGACCCAGAACAACGGTGGATCCAAGGATAAACAGGCCACTTAGCGAAAATCATCTCTATAATCCAAGGTGATTTAGTCTGGATTAAGTCTATAAGTAGGGACAGGTTCCAAACAAAAAGTCACAGAAAGCTATCCCCTAGATCGGACGGGATCAGTCAGGGTCTACTTGAAAGGTGAGCTCATCAACAATCATTGCTATATCCAAATCGATGTTGCTAGGAGATTATGGAGTATCAGCCACTTTTAATGTTTAGATCTTTCTCCTTATTTAGCAGAGATGACTTGCACAAAGATCCATCAAATTTGAGGGGCAAATCTTCCAGATAGCTCGAAGAGATGATAGGAATCAGACTTTCCAGTGACCTATCACCAGGGCCGAGCTAAGGGGTCTCCAGTATCTAATTTATGAGGGTTTTGCTAGAGAACCTAACCTTGAGAAGTCTTAACTCACTTTCTACATCTTTGCACTATAATTTTGATTGCCTTTCGCAGGTTCTAATTTGTCAGTCTTACAGGATGCAAAAACATCCTTATTATTGAGGGAATCAAGGTTGTCACGGCACCTGATTAAAAGATACTTGAAGACCGGCTTCATGAAGGTCCATGTCTTATATATTTACTCTTTTATGAAATATTTGGGTTGTAGTTTGTGGTTTTGGACACTTTATTTCTTTCGTAACTTTCTTTAGGGTTAGCATCCTTAGAAAAGTTAGCAAACTTGTAATTTTGAGCACTTTTTAACCTTAGGAGTTAACATGTTTAAATACTTGCTTAGGAGGGTTTGAGAGGCTTATCATTTTGCAGAGATAATACACCTCCTTTCATGTGTGAAATTTAGGGTATTCATACCTTGGTTCCAAACTCTTTATCATTGCAATCCCAAGAGTTGAAATTGTGGCTGAGTTGAACATCTTGAAATTGTGAGATTATATCAATTTATTTTGCTCTGTGAGTTTTTCTTCTCTTAGTGTGTCATATTTAGGGTTGAATTAAGATATTTCTTGGTCTGATATACCTCTTATTGTCATGAATCCTTGTATTATTTGAAGTATAGTTTTTATCAATATATTCGTACGCTCCTTGAAGATTTCCCTGGAAGTGTGTCTTCACTATTTTGTGAAAAGGCGATTATTTTTGTATGGTTTTCTTTTTGGTCAAATTGAGGTTTTATTCATGTGGTTTACATGAAATTAGAGTGTTGTTAGAAGGTATTTTCTTTTGGTGTTCTAAATATATCATTGGATGTTTTGGATTTTCATCTTTCATCATTTAGGGTTCATTTGAAAAAGTGTCCTTTGTGGATCCGATTTGAGCTTGACTTGAGATTTTTTTCTTAAGTCTTTTGGATGTGCTTTTAAGTGTGTTTAGGGCACATCATAAACTAACTATATTTGGAGAGTTGGGCACACTAATCTAATTAATTTGATTAACTGTATATTGGAGTGCTAACAAATGTTTCATATTTATCCATGGAAGAACATAGTGGGGTGGTGATCCAATTATATTAAATGACTATGAAATTCTTTATCCTATTCCATTTATGTATATTTTTGTCTAATTTCATCTTCAAATCAAACTCAAATCCTCATGCACACATTCATTTAAATATGTTGGAAAGTTCATATTATAGCCGCAATTAAGTCATTTACATACCAATCATCAATATCATACTCATTCTAACTTCTAAATCACCATAGTTTAGAAAAACACCACTCAAATAATTTCTATTCCTACAAAATAATCACACAAATAATCATTAATCATGTTTTGGACATTTATTTCGGATTTAAAGTAAAAGAAATAGTTCCAATTTCATATGTAAATAGTGCCACACATTCTCTTCATATTCCTTCATGCATCTTTCACTCTCAACCAATCCTAAACCCTATTAACTTACTAAATTCCATCCTACTTAGCATATTCTTATATCTCCAAACTCCATTATTAAAAACAAGATTGCACTCAAATATAACACTATATTGTGGTAGTTAACGTGTGATAGTATATCTCATTTTGCACCTCAGCAATCAATGAAGTATTAAACTATTTTATATAACTAAGTTCACCACATATCTTTATTTTAATGTGTAGGTAGGGCCACTTCCTTTAGAAGAACTACTACCCTTTTCTTTCAAAGTTGCTTACCCCAATTGCTACTTCCTAAGAATGGTTAGTTTTTCCCTTCAAATTGGTTTCTAGATCACAAATTCTTCGCTAGTGCTTAAACTTAAATTTAGTGGCACTTAAACCTATGATTAGTATGTATAATTTTTATTAATACTAAAATAAAAAAATTACTTTACCCACTAGCAAAGCAAGGGCAATCCAAATTGTGATCGCCCTCTAGTGCAATTATGTTAGATTTAACCTACAAATACTTAAGAAACCCCTTATGTTATTATTTAATCAGGTTTAGTTGGAAAAAGGCCTTAATTGTTTTAGGGTTTAGGAATATTTTACATTGTTGTGGGAGTTTAGGAATTGGAAGATGGGGATGGAAGTGCAGTTGAGGTTATAGGTGTTATTATATGCCCTAAAAACCCTAAAGGTTGAGGATTTCACTGCTGAGCCACTTGCTTTTATGTAATGTGTTGTAAGGTTGAACATATGTTCACTCTTCCTGTGGTACATGTGTCATTTTTTTATTCTCTTATTTAATCCGAGCTTGGCTAAAAGTATTTTACTCTAGGTTTCAAATATCTTACAAGTCTTCAACGATTTAGTTATCGCTTAGGAAAACCAAGATTGGAGACATTTTATTCATTTTACACTCAATTGATTCTCCTACCTTCATTTTTTTTTTCGAATTGACTCCAAAATAACTAGTAAATGATTTTAAGTAACCTAATTAGGTCCTTAAATTTTATTTGATGTCTTGAAACCAGACTCAAGACTAAGTTCAATCAAATCAAGGTTTTTAGAGAAAAATGGTCATTTTGAAAAATTATTTCATAGCCCGCAATCTTTGTAAATACTTACTAATTGTATCGTCTCACAATTTCTTTTTAAAATTAATTGAATCTAAGGGATTTTCATCAAATTTCATTTTTTAAAAGGAACGCAAGAATGTCACGTTATTGAACAATCTTAAAAGTTTAGGTAAGGAAGGCTGGGAAAACTAATTCTAGCGTATCATTAAAAAAAAAAAAAAGGCTTAAGAAACATGATAGAACCTTACAACCATTCAATTAATTTTGGGAATGGAATCGTATTGAACATAAATACCCATTCTTGAATAAGATTTGATTTTAGAAATATACAGTTCCCTTCTAAGCAATGATCCCAAATCACATAAATATGGACCCTAAGCCTGTTTGTAGCAAGCAGTTCCACTCAACAAGTTTGACTAATTGAAGAAACCTTATCTTTCTCTCTCGACCCATGTGGAAACCCCGTTCAAAAGTTCTCTCAAACAAGAGAAAATTGAAGAACTAAAGGTTCTAATCACTCCTCTTAATTAGGAGAATGAAGTCCAAGCTTTAATTGCATCTAAATACTCATACAATCGTCTATAATTAAAAAAGAAGATAAGGTTTAAACAAGTTTAAAGCGTTTGTTCATGGCAAAATTAATCAAAGATATAAGCTTTCGATCTTAGCACTTATTCAGGGGTTTACTAAAAGCTCAAGATGAGCTAAGTCTCAAACTACTTCACTAGCCAATGATACGTAAGCTCTATCATGCCATTTTCAGCCTCCACCACGCTTAAGGTAAGTTTATTATTGTATATTTATATATAGATTTGTTTTCTTTAGTACAGATTCATTCACATATTCCATCAATACATATGTAAATAAAACAAAGGAAAGAAGTCTCTTTTATAGTTTATGATGGAATAATCTTATGTTTCTCTATTAGTCATGTGTTTCTGGTTGCATGATGGAGTATTGATGAAAATTAAAAAAAAATCGTTAAAAATTCAGAATTTATTAATAAGAATTTTTTCTGTTTTCATGCTTGCTTTGATGTCCTTTTGGTGTTAAATGGTAGTTAACTATAGTAAACTTTTTAGACTTTATTTATTTGCAATTTGATATTCTTTGTATGTGAAAAAAGCTAAAATTTATATATGTAATTATAAATATTTATATTTTGCATGCTTTATGATTGATCTATGCCTTTTTATTATTTTTTATGAACTAAGAAGTTTGTTGTTGTGTTTCAGGACTTTGATCCGTTTAAATACTCTTCTTCTAACTAATTTTTGGTTTGTTTTATTTTTTTACTTTCCTACAAAATAAAATGACATGTAGAAAAAATCTCTTTCATAAAATAAAATCATTAATTGGTCTTTTTTCTTAAAAACTAGGGTCTCTTTTATTTTTTTTATTTTTTTTTTTTTTTTTTGTTTACGTTTTTCGCAAAAAAGGAGTCAAAAGCTCGGTTTTAGTTTTTTCCATGAAAATTTGAATTGGGCAAAGAACTTAAAGTTGATGATTTTGTTCAAGTAAAAATTAACGAAAAACTTAAAGTTTTCTAAAATAGATTATAGTGCTCTAACTTCCAAAACATTGAATCATATAGGATTCATGAGGCACATCCATAAAAAAATTTAAAAAAATTCTGAAAAAAAAAAAAACCATAAAAAGTAAAAAAGAGAGTATAAATAAAGAATATTTGAATTTTTATTTTTCTTGTCATGTTACTAAACTTTGTTTTGGCAGACAAATATAGGTAAAAAAAACGACTCTTGTTGATTTGGCTAATTTTGTTTGAAAATCTTTGTTTAATTTTTTTTCAAGTTTATTTGAATATGTTTGTGAGTACTACTTATTCTTTTAGTTTTGCTAGAGGATATTTGAAAAAAAAACAATTAGTTCTTTTATATGCCACTTACTTTTAATAACCACTTTTCAATAGGTAAAAATTTTTAAATGTGATGAATTACTATAGAAGCCTCTTCATCAAGTCACTTTTTTTTTTTTTTTCAAAAATTTGCTTTCATAAAATGAGTTTAGTATATGATAACACCTGAACCCAGTTTCTCTCTTTAAAAAAATCTTTTTTTTCTTTTTTTTTCTTCTATAAAAGGTTTTTACAAAACTCATGGTTGATTTAGAGTAACCCACTTCAAATTGACCAAATTTCCCATTTATTCCAGTGTTTTGCTTAGATAAGTAACTCTGTTTTTCTAAGTCTTTGTTTTTAAAGAATAAAATAAATAATTTTTTCTTAATTTTTATTCAATGACTTATATTGAGTGGGTCTACTTAATTATAAAATCAAATGAAAGAAGGAAAAAAAAAAAAAGAAAAAATCGAGACTTGACAGCACTAAACAAAGACACCATAGAAATCAATGTTTCGAATTCTTATTTTTACTATTAACAAAAGTGAAGTTTCTTCCCATATGTACCAATCCGAGTTTTTATCTTGCGAACTCCTCTATAGGATTTTATGTAGCAAATAGCCCAATAATTCAATGGACTTTATCATTTATGTCAGTGCCATTATTGATCATCTTACTTAACCATCAGGACTTAAATCGCCCTCTAAACTAGGATATATTAAGTTTGAATACGTTATTGGGTAACACGGAATATTGAAATTTTTAAAAAATATTTCACATATATGGTATCTGTAAAAAATTTTGAATAAAGTAGGTTACAAAGGCATATACCGATTGGATTCATGTTTTCTAAAATTTGCAAAACTGAAGGCATGGATCAAGCAAAACTAAGGTCTATTGTATCTCAACATTACTACCAAGGCTAATATGTTGTGGTCTGAACAATTTTTGGAGCAAGAACTATGGCATGGATGAAATAGGGACTTAAATAAAAGTTGTAGAGGACATCGAGATACTCTCTTAAGAATATAGAATAGTAAATAGGGGAACTTGATTAAAGAAGCAAAAATTAAGGCTCTTATAGTCAAGTGGGTATAAAACATTGTTTTGAACTAGGATGGATAAGGTACAAATTCCTCTTCCCTCAATTAACTAGTAATTGAAAAAAAAAAGATGCTCAAAAAGAAGATCTATTGCATAGATATTTATATCATAGGCTACCTTTTTTTCTTCGCCGGTCAAAATGATAGTTGCCTTTATTATGTTGCTTTCTTTTTTTTACCAAAATTTACATCTATTTTGTCAAATGGCATGTATATTTTAAATGTTGTATCTACTATGATGTTTGTTTGGTCAATTTGTTTATTTTTTGTTTGTTTTATGTCTTAATGTTTTGTCATGGTTCAAATTTTGTTTTAATGTATGCAAGATAAATATGATTGAAAAATATGTGACTTGTCAAAGGTTATAGTTAATCAATGTGCTAATTACAATGCATGAAAATTGTATAGGTATATTGAATAAACTTACAAAAAAAATTTTATTATAAAATTGAACATCCCCCAATTTCCATAGTTTTTATAGTGTACCTTATACATGTAAGATCTATAGAGTGTGTAGGATCTAACCGTGTTTTTTAGGATGAGTTTCAATCTTAAAATTTGAATATCGCTATCTAGGGGTAGGTATGGTAGTATCTTACCTCCTACTTTACTTATATTCCGCTTATCTTAATCAAAACATCAACTAAAGTCCTCAATTCCATAGATCATTCCTATATTATAGCCATGTGGAAAGGCTCACTAGCATTGCAAACAGTCAATTATCAGATCATGCTCTTGAACGACATTTTCTTTAGTAAAAAGGGGAAAAAAAAAAAAAACTATCAAAGACAATCAATATTACGAATGAAAGATGATTGATATGAATGATTAAGTTAGGGTTTTTGGGATATTACCTTCCTCAATCGAACTTGATGTTTTGACAAACTAAGCTCTGATACCAAGCTGATACGAACTACACCAGCCCGTGACGAAACCCAATACCAATACGTTCGGAAATTTGTTTCCTAAGATGCCTAAACACCTAAAGTGGAAAACACGACCCGTTGTCTATAAGCAGACAAGAACCTTGGATAAAAGTGAAGACGCCACAATTAGGATGAAGACCGATTGATAAGTCGGGATGAATGCCACAAAAATCAATCCGATAAGTTCGATTTAGTTCTTGAAGAACCAAGAGAGGTGCCTCTCAAAAGTGTTTAATGTTCAAAGATGTAAATTCTTAGTTGTTCTAAACCCTAGGAGCTTTTATACTAGGGTTACAATTTGTGAAAAACAAGTCCAAAATGACGTAGTTTAGATAAGTTGCGTAAAAACACGAAATAGAACAAGCTGGCCGGCACAGGGATATACGGCCGTGACGGCCGTGTACTTTTCTGTACACATTCCTAGCAACATGCATGCCCGTGTACTTCTGGTCGTGTATCTTTCTGTGGATTTCCTTGACTCCATACACGGCCATGCCTTTTAGCCATGTGTCTAACCGTGTATGATTTTGTGCAATCTGGAATTCCTACACGGTCGTAGCCTTGAAAATACACGCCCCTTCAACTCGTGTCCAGTGGTGACTTGTATAAAAAGCAAGGGTCTTCCCATGGTTGCTCCAATCCGTTCTAACTTCATGATTGCTCCAATCCTTTCCGGCTTCATGGACAACCTTTAACAACCTGTTAAGGCTTCCTTAACTCGTTTTGCTTGATTTCTTGTGATCGGTCCAGGCGGCACTTCAAGAGGATCCACATTTCTTCTTCCGACTTGGATCTTGTCATGTATCTCATCACAAGTTCTACTTTCCAGTTGATTTCATTGTCCTGGAGATGGAAGAGGATAGAGAGGTGCCCATGATTCTTGGTAGACCATTCCTTGCTACAGGTAAAGCATTAATAGATGTGGAACAAGGTAAGCTCACTTTAAGAGTTATGGATGAACAAATAACTTTTAATGTGTATGATGCTATGAAACAATTTATGAATATAAGTCCCGTTACACTATTGATAACATTGATGAGCTTACTAGTGAATCTAGGGAAGAGAAAGCAGGCTTGGTTACATTAGAATCTGTTCTTAGAGATGTGGATGATTGGAGTGATGATGAAAAGCCTATGGATGAATGTATGGAGGAGGCGATAGAAATCAAGGTTCGATATTATGAGGAGTTGGGCACAAGTGAAATAAAACCAGTGCCATCTTTGACACAACCTCTGGTGCTAGAACTTAAACCTTTACCTAGTCATTTGAAATATGCTTATTTGGGAATGGATAATACTTTGCCAATAATTATTTCTTCTTTCTGGACAGGTGATCAGGAGCAACAACTTTTAGAAGTGCTGAGAGAGCATAAGGAGGCAATAGGATGGACAATTGCAAATATCAAGGGAATTAGCCCTCTAATTTGCACTCATCGCATATTCTTGGAGGTTGAATGTAAACCTATAGTTCAACCACAGAGACGACTAAACCTAACTCTTAAAGAGGTAGTGAAAAAAGAAGTACTCAAGTTGTTGGATGTAGGTATTATCTATCCTATCTCTGATAGTAAATGGGTTAGTCCAGTTCAAGTAGTGCCAAAAAATGTGGTATGATTGTAGTAAAGAATGATTCCAATGAGTTAATCCCTACTCGTACTGTGACTGGGTGGGGAGTGTGTATAGACTATAGAAAAGTGAATGACGCCACCCGTAAAGATCATTTTCCCCTCCCATTTATTGATCAGATGTTAGAAAAACTAGCAAGGCATGGGTACTATTGCTTCTTAGATGGTTATTCTGGGTATAATTAGATCCATATAGCACCTGAGGACCAAGAAAAAACCACATTTACATATCCTTATGGCACCTTTGCCTATAGAAGGATGCCCTTTGGTCTATGTAACGCACCTACTACTTTTCAGAGGTGTATGATGTCTATTTTTTCTGACATGTTAGAGAACTTCATTGAGGTTTTTATGGATGATGTTTCAGTTGTTGGGAAGTCATTTGATGCATGTCTGATAAATTTAGGCTATGTGCTTAAAAGATGTAAAGAGACCAATCTGATTCTTAACTGGGAGAAATGCCATTTTATAGTAAGAGAGGGAATAATCTTGGGTCATAAGATATCAGAAAGAGGGATTGAGGTCGATCGAGCAAAAGTGGAGATCATTGAAAAGTTGCCACCACCTACTTCATTGAAAGGAGTCAGAAGTTTCCTAGGACATGCTGGTTTTTACAGAAGATTTATCAGGGACTTCTCTAAAATCTCTAAACCTCTTTGTAATTTACTTGAAAAAGATACTACTTTTAATTTTGATGACAAATGTTTGCAGGCATTCAATTTGTTGAAGGAGAAGCTCACAACTGCACCAGTAATTATTACACCTGATTGGGAGCTTCCATTTGAATTGATGTGTGATGCCAGTGACCATGCAATAGGAGCAGTACTTAGGTAAAGGAGAGGTAAGTTGTTTCATGTCATATATTATGCTAGTAGAACCTTGAATGAGGCTCAAAGGAACTATGCTACTACTGAAAAAGATATGTGATAAGTTCCGGTCCTATCTAATAGGTTTTAAGATCATAGTATATACAGACCATGCTACGCTTAAGTATTTGTTTGCTAAAACTGATGTTAAGCCAAGGTTAATTTGTTGGATTTTACTGCTATAAGAATTTAATCTTGAAATCAAAGACAAAAAGGGAATAGAGAATGTTTTAGCTGATCATTTGTCAAGGTTGGAATCTGAGTGTTCGAATCCACCTATCAATGAAAATTTCCCAGATGAACAATTGTATGGAGTTGAAATCCAAGGACTACCTTGGTATGCTGACATCGTTAATTATTTGGTTAGCAAAATCATACCTTATGGTATTTCATACCAACAGAAAAAGAAGTTTTTACATGATGTAAAATTTTACTTTTGGGATGAACCATATTTGTTTAAAAATTGTGCTGATCAAATAATTAAACGATGTGTGCTAGAAATTGAACAAATTAGCATCATTCAGCATTGTCATTCAAAAGAGGTAGGAGGTCATTTTGGTGTAAAGAGAACCGCAGCTAAAGTTTTATCTTGTGGATTTTATTGGCCTAGTTTGTTTCGGGATTGCAGGAACTATATCATGTCTTGTGCTCAATGCCAAAAGACAGGTAACATTTTTAGGAGACATGAATTACCGTAGAACGGTATTCTTGTAATAGAACTTTTTGATGTTTGGGGGATAGATTTTATGGGTCCATTTCCCTCTTCTTATTCAAACAAATACATTCTCTTGGCTATCGACTATGTTTCGAAATGGGTAAAAGCGGTTGCTTTGCAAACTAACGACGCTAGAGTTGTAGTTAGATTTTTGAAAAGAAACATTTTTTCAAGATTTGGAGTACCTCAAGCTATCATAAGTGATGGGGGGTCGCATTTTTGTAACAAGAAATTTGAAAAATTATTATCAAAATATGGGGTTACTCATAAAATTGCTACTCCTTATCATCCTTAAACTTCAAGTCAAGCCAAGGTATCTAATAGGGAAATTAAACGTATTTTGGAAAAAACTGTTAATGCATCGAGAAAAGATTGGTCATTAAAACTTAATGATGCATTATGGGCTTATAGAACTGCGTTTAAAACTCCCATAAGAATGTCCCCATACAAGATTGTGTTTGGTAAGTCATGTCACCTACCAATGGAGCTTGAGCACAAAGCATACTGGGCCATAAAGTTCATTAACTTTGATTTGCAAGCTGCAGGTGAAAAGAGATTACTCCAGTTGAATAAATTGGCAGAATTAAGAGAAGAAGCATATGAGAATGCAAAGATCTATAAGGAGAGAGCTAAGAGATGGCATGATCAGAACATTTTAAAACGAGAGTTTTTGCTAGGTCATAAAGTTTTATTATATTACTCTCGATTAAAATTGTTCCCAGGTAAGTTAAGATCGAGATGGTCTGGACCTTTTGTTATTTCACAAGTTTTTCCTTATGGTACAGTAGAATTGTGATCAGAAGATAACCAAACTTTAAAGTAAATGGTCAACTTCTTAAACATTATCATGAAAGGGAAAACTTTGATAAAGATGCCACCACTGTGGATCTTGCACAGCCTAAGTGAAAAGAAGGAGGAAAGTTGGGCTAAAGACTTTAAACTAAGTGCTTCATGGGAGGCAGCCCATGATTAAAGATTTTTGTAAATTAATTTTATTTTTCAAAAAAAAAATCGGCTGAGGATTTTAGGGGGATGAGATATGGTCGTAGTTTGTGTGGTGGCCCTAAATCCACCACATGTCATACGGTCGTGCCACGGTAATGTGAAAATTACGAATTGACTCACCCCTTACACCACGGCCGTGTGTGAAAAAAAAAATTACCATGGCAAGGGTTATGCAGATAACGCATAGCCGTAGGTTATGTCTAGCCCACGCGAGTAAAAAAAAAAAAAAATCAATAGCACTTTCATTTTATTTTAGGTGATGTTAGACTGAATATTCTTGATCTATTTTGCCTCTTTGTGTTTCTTTGTTCTAACTTCAAGAACTAAAGGAAAAATGTGCAGTTCATATGGAAAAGCAATGGCACTTTCATGATGAAATATTCTAGAGACTTTGCTATACTTTCATCTTAGGGAAGTTTCGTTATTCCCAAAGTACTTTTATGGTTTAATCAATTTTCTTTTGCAATTAGGAAAGACAATAGGGACATTGTCTAAATTAAGTGTGAGGGAAGGAAAAATAAAATAGGCCATTATTTATGATAATTTTGATGTCTGTTGATGTTAATTTGTGTGGAATGAATATTTTGGATAATTATCCTTCACCATTATCTTGAACTGTTGTATTGGAAAAATCTAATATGATCTGGAAATGTGGTATAAATTTTCTTTTATCTAATTGATTTGATTTGGTGCCTTACTCATTTGCTATTGTAATTGGTTTACTTAGTTCAAATTTAGTAGTGGAATCTTTAAGGAAAAATTTAACCTTTTTTTTAAACTCTTGAATTTAAAGTTCGGAAGTAGGTCGAGTCCTTTAGTGCAAAACAAGCAAGTTTACTTCTAAGTGAATTAAGCTTGTATTTTGTCTTTTGAAGAGCTTTGAGAATATTTTAACTCTTAGAAAAAGAGGTAGAGGAAACTTTTTACTTGGTGATTCCTTATAAAAATAGTCCCAACTAATATAAAAAAATTAATAAAATAAAATAAAATATTTAGAGCCTTTACTCCAATGACTCAGGTAAGTGAGTTAAGAGTATCCTAACTTAAATGTTAGCGTGAGGAAGAGTTTGTAAGGGTCCCTTTAAAACCTGGTCACTTGGGTGATGAGCCCGGGATGTGCCGACTCAATGAACTCACAATAACGTGAAGGACGAAAAGGCAAAATTTTAATATATTAATAAAAGCCAGTTGATATGGGCAGGCTTTAGTCCCGCAGAAGAGTGAAGTCAGACTCCACTGTCAATCTAAGCAAATGAAAAAAAAATAGAATAAAGAATGAAATAAGACTATTATAAAAAGGAAAAAATCTAGGGGAAGAGTGGATACCATATGCTTTAACTTTGTGTTATCTTATTCAGATAAGTAATTAAAGAGATTTTATACTTACTAGTTGCTTTTGAAGTTTAAATGAGTGTTTTGCTTTATTGGACTGAGAATTTATCTTTTGAAATAAGAATTCAGTGGTTAAACATTAGGAATAAAAGTTAGTCTTTCCAGATTAACTACTCAATTTTTTCTAAGTATACCAATTACATGTTGTCAGTTTAGTTAAAGTGGTAGGCACCATCTTTTCAAATCAATTATGAGGAAAGAAAATTTTATATTTTCATTTAACAGATTATTAATTGCTTGAGGACAAGCAGAAGTTCAAGTATGGGGGAGTTGATAAAGGCATATTTTATCATGTTGTATCTTGTGATTGGTATATATATTATTGTCAATTATTAGAAATTTCCAATAAAAAGATACTTAAATTGCATTTATGTTAACATCTTAGGGATTAATGGACTTGAAGATGTACATGATACAAAACATGAAGAAATCACAAGCAAGGGATAAGACACGGCCGTGCCTAAAAGAAGAAGGAAAGAAGAAAATGCCGAGAAGCTTATGGAGTTATCCCACGGCCGTGGTTTATGTGGTGGTAGTAACAACCACATTACACATGGCCATGCCTCATGTGGTGGACTGCCGACTTAAGGAAAGAAGAAAATGCCGAGAAGCTTATGGAGTTATCCTACGGCTGTGGTTTATGTGGTGGCAATAACAACCACATTACACACAGCCGCGCCTCATGTGGCGGACTGCCGACTTTTCATATTCTTGTGCAATTTGTACATTTCTGGGAGCATAAAAGGAGGGGTGAGAAAAAAAGAGAGAAAACGACCGGGGGGAGGAGAGGAGACTTTGAATAATTTAGCAAATTTGAGAACTTTGTTTTGAGAAACTTTAGCTTTTTACAAGGGAATTGAAGATTGAATTCAATTGTACTTCCATCAGTTGAGATCAAGTCAGAAATCTCTGAAGAGTTGTTTTAGGATCTTATTTCCAGATTTGCTACATATTGGTGACTTCTTATCCTAATCATATTTTTCATTTCTGTGAATTGGTTTTTTCGTCTTTAATGAATTCTTTAACATTTTTTGTTGAATTTTGTCTTGTTGTTATCTATTGTATGGCTGGCTAATTTCATTTGTGGGAATAGTGGATGAAGCCCTAGCTTGCTAAAATGATCAGTGTAGTTTGGTTATGAGATTGACATATATGTGGAGTATTCATGTTGTGAATTCCTATAATTTCAATTTAATTGTGATAAGATTAGATTGTTAGAAATCCAATCAATACGAAAGTGGAGATAGGATTTGTTAGGAATTCTTAATTAGACTAATGAGTCAATGCGAAAGCAGTGTTAATTGGTTTAATTAGGGTTCATCTAGAGATTAAAGCTATGTTTTAATTAATTATTCACTGAGAGATTAGGGATAATTGTATTAAGGCATAAGGCGATCATAGCATTGAAAAATGTATAAGAGTATATTAAAATCCTCTGTTAATTAGAGATACGAAAGTGGACTAATTGATTTGAGGTTTAAAATGTTGAACTCACGTGAATAACCACATATAAGTTGATTTCAATAACTTAACGGTAGTTTGATTAGCATGACTAGGGTGAATTCTAAATTCCTACTGTTCAATTGGAAGTATTTATAAGAATCTTATAATTCTCGTTAGCATAGAACTTAATTTAATCTCTTTAGTTAAATATATAAAAGATTCATGTTTGAATTACCTAAATATCAGTATAAGTTATTATAGGTTTGGTAATCTTTTTAGTCCTTGAGGGAACGATACTCTACTCATCATATATTACTTGATTGCGACCTAGTATACTTGCTAGCGGTTTCACATATACATTTCACGAGTGATCATAATGCATCACTTTTTAAGTCGAGTTGACCATGTATAAGAAACACCTAGATACTTAACCACATTTGATTATTAGTTTGGTTTGAGTAACTAATCTAGCAAGCAATACATATATTACTACATACCTAGGAAGGTCAAGGGTTCTCAAGTTAAAGTCTAAATTTCCATTTGAATAAGATGAGCCAATTTCAAGAATTAAAAGAGAAAACATAAGTTGTATAATTATTCTAATTATTTAGATATTATTCTCAAGTTATGTTTATACTATTAAACATTTATACTAATTACAAGTCCATAGGGTTAAGAAGACCCGATTAGCTTTTTAGCTAAATTAGCCCATATTACCCAGTGCTTATTTACTTAAGCCTATTATTTTTTTAAGCCCAAATTTAGATATCACTAAGGCTTAATTAAGATTTTTGTGCCTTTTAGAAAAAGTAAACTGATAGGAATCAGACTTTTCCAGGACCTATCATCAAGGCCCGAGCTAAGGGTCTCTAGAATCTAGTTATGAGGGTTTTGCTAGAAAAACCTAACCTTGAGAAGTCTAACTCACTTTATACATCTTTGCACTATAATTTTGATGCATTTCAGCAGGTTCATTTGTCAGTCTTACAGGATGCAAAAACACCCTTATTACTGAGTGAATCAGGGTTGTCAACGGAACCTGATTCAAAAGCTTCTTGAAGATCGGCATCATGAAGGACCATTTCTTTATATATTTACTCTTTTATGAACTATTTTTGTTTTGGGACACTTTTATTTCTTTATAACTTTCATTTAGGGTTAGCCACCTTAAAAGTGGCAAACTTGTAATTTTGAGCATTTTTTAACCCTAGGAGCAGCAAGTATAAATACTTGCTTAAGAGAGGGTTTGAGAGGCTTATCATTTTTCAGATTATACACCTCCTTTCATGTGAGAATTAGGGTTCATACTTTGGTTCCAAACTCTTATCAATTTCAATCCCAAGAGTTGAAATTGTAGCGAGTGCAACATCTTGAAATTATGAGCTATATCAATTTCATTTTGTTGTGATTTCTTTTCTTCTCTAGTGTGTCATATCTAGGGTTGAATTGAGATATTTCTTGGTCAGATATACCTCTTACTGTTCATGAATCCTTGTACTTATTTGAAGTATTTATCAATTATATCCGGTTCATCATTGAAGATTTCCCTTGGAAGTGTGTTCTTCACTATTTGAAAAGGGATTATTTTGTCACGGTTTTTCTTTTGTCAAATTGAGGTTTTATTTGTGTGGATTACATGAAATTAGAGTGTTGTTAGAAGGTATTTTCATTGTGGTATTCTAATTATATCATTGGATGTTTGGATTTCATCATTTCATCATTAGGGTTCATTTGAAAAGTGCCCTTTGTGGATCCGATTTTGCCTTGACTTGAGATAGTTTTTCTTAAGTCTTTTGGATGTGCTTTTAAGTGTGTTTAGGCACATCATCTTTTTGGTATCAGAGCTCTTTTTGAGAGAAGGGAATTGGTTGTATTTAATTTCGTGGAAGTGATCATCAATTAGGGTTGATCAAGTGAATACAGCAATTGTGTTGTTGTTGTTGTTGTTTGAGATTGCGAAATTACCTTAGATTGGGATTTGATTTTCTGATTGTTGGAGTTGGTTTGGGAAGGTTATTATATCACTTTGTGGTCACTAATTTACGTGGAAGAGCATAAGTACAAAGTGAAGTTTACTTCAGCAATTTTTTTGAACTTGCAAAACTTACCAATTCTTGCCGTGAAATAGCTTGTGGCATGAAGAGTTGTGTTGTTTGTTGTCTTTGAATTCCATTGTGTAATTCTGAATTGGTGGAGTACAATTTGCAGATTACATTAAGTTTGATTAGTAAGGAATTATTTGAATTCAAATCATATGCAATTAAGTTGTGGGAGTTAATGATTGCTATTTGAATTTGAATTCATTGTTACCAATTGAGGAAGGCTTGCAATAAGTGAAGTTATTTGAATTTCAAATTGAAAGTTCCTACCTATAGTAGGATTCGGAATTTATTTTGGGAAAGCTACTTATTAATCTTTTGTCTTCATTATTTGCCATGGAAGTTGAAGTCTACTTGTAATCAATATTCACCTTGTTGTTGCCGTGGAAGTGACACATCTTAATTGTTGTTGTTGCTTGTGTGTTGCCATGGAGTGAACTTGTGGAAATTAAAATTGTTGCACCGTGATCTTAAAAGGAGTGGGGAATATTGTTCACGTGTTGATTGAGTTGAATTCCACAGTGTCTAGTGAAATGCTTCAATATGCTAATGTATTACGACGCTCATTAAGTACACTTGCTAGTAAGGAGGAAGAACAAAGGGAAAATTTGTTCCACACTTCTTGTAGGATACAAGGAAATTTGTGTGTCCTAATAATAGATGGTGGTAGTTGTACTAATGTAGTAGCTGCATCGTTGGTATCGAAGCTAAAGCTTTCAACTATTCCACATCTTAAACCTTATAAACTACATTGGCTTAATGATCAAGGGAGTTTGTATATTACCCAAAGAGCTAGGGTACCCTTTAGTATAGGGACAAGTATTGTGATGAAATTGTGTGTGATATCTTACCCAGTGTGATCTCATATTTTTTTGGGC
>JBBMOL010002685.1:0-22004 GCA_037954665.1 Laguncularia racemosa
CCCCCAAATCAGATCTGCCCGTGTCCTATAATAAAAAAATTGCAAAACGCGGAAACTGCTTCCTCCGCGATTCGAACGTCTGATCGAGCCCCCCCCCGCGCGCGCGCCTAGCCATGGTCCGGACCAGCTGGGCTAGCCCACTTTCGCGATTTTATTTATTTCGCAAATTGCATATATGCAATGCAATTTTTCTATTTTTTTGTATTTTTTGAAATTTCAAAAATTTGTAAAAATTGTTTATTATTCATTATTGCTATTTCTGAAATCATTTTTCAAAATTGAAGTGTTTTTCCTATTTATTTTTATTTTTTGAACATTTTATTATTTTATGCTAAATTAGGGAAAAATTAGGAAAAATGAAAATTATTGACTCCTAGGGAAAAAATGGGGTGTTTATAGAGACTTAGAGGGCATTTAAAGCCCGCATGATGATGTGCTTATTATATTAACTTGGATTGGTGGTTTCAAAGTCTGGAAAACGCTGATTGGCACTAGCAATTTGGCAAACATCATTTTCGAGGTTGCATATGATTAGATGAAGCTAAAGCTTAGAGCAAGATTGAAGCCATATAATCAGAACTTATACGATTTTAGTGACCAACCTATCCAATTCGCCGGGATAATTTCCCTCCCCATAAAGTTGGTGATGATAAAAACTTTGCTGAAGAGCTCATTGACTTCTTAGTGGTTGATTATTGGTCTTCTTATTAATGTCATAATATGCAAATCGAGCTAGAATGCTTTCAAGATGGTTCCCTTTACAGTGCACTTGAAAGTTAAGAGTTACCAATCCTAATGGGAGTTGGCATATGTCAAGAAGACCAACAACTAGCAAGGTCATGTTATTTATAGGCATTGATTAAGGGAGAGGTTCTTACTACTGAAATTGGGTCGGAGGAAAATTCAGGTAATAGGAGAGAATCAGCTAAGGAGATAGAGACAATATAGCTCGGCTACAGCCTTAAGTAGACTACACAAGTTAGGAAGTTGACACTTACTAAGTTAATATAATGCTTCATTGACTTCCTCCAGTCTAACAAAGATGTTTTTTCCTAGTCTCCATCACATATGTTGGGCATTCATTTAGAGATAAGCATGCACTGCCTCAACATTGACTCAACCTTCATGTTGGTAAAATAAAAAATACATCATTTTACCCTTGAAAGGCAGGCAATGATTAAGGAGGAGGTGCAAAAGTTGCTGCAAATAAGTTTCGTAAGGGAGGAGTCTTACCTCCACTTGGTTAGCTAATTGCGTGCTGGTTAAGAAATCTAACGAGAAATGGCGTATGTGCATTGATTTCAACGATTTGAATAAAGCTTACCCGAAAGACTGTTTTTCCCTCCTAGGGATCAATTAACTCGTTGACTTAATCTTGGGTCATGCCCTCTTGAGCTTTATAGAGGCTTTTTCAAGCTACAAACAAATCAAGATGCATGAACCTGACCAAGTCTACACTTTGTTTTTCACCAATTTCAGCACATTCTGCTACAACATCATGCCCTTTGAACTAAAGAATGGAGGGATCTCAGATTGAGCGAAATGTGGAAGTTTATGATGACATGATCGTCAAAAGCAAGCAGCCTAACAACTATATTGAGGACCTTTTGATACCCTAAGAGAGTACAACATGAAGTTGAATTTATAAAAATGTGTATTAGGTTCGAAAAAAAATCTAGAGTGTCTTGGAAATGTAGCCCTTGAGAACTATTAAGGACGCACAGCACCTTACAGGGCAGATTGCTGTTTTAAGCAGGTTCATATCCAAGTCAGTCGACAAATGTGTGGAGTTCTTCAAAATTTTGAAGAGTGTGTCAAATTTCTAGTGACCAAAGGGCATTGCCAGGCAACATTTGAAGATTTGAAAGCTTTTTTGATTACTTAATCGATATTATCTAAGGCAGTCCTTAAGGAAGAGCTGTAATTATACTTAGGTGTAAGTGAACAAGCCCTTTCCTTAGTATTAGTCTGAGTTGATGGAAGCTAGCACAAGCTTGTATACTATGTAA
The DNA here is from genome assembly GCA_037954665.1 of Laguncularia racemosa. Lineage (NCBI taxonomy): Eukaryota > Viridiplantae > Streptophyta > Magnoliopsida > Myrtales > Combretaceae > Laguncularia > Laguncularia racemosa. The sequence goes on from JBBMOL010002685.1 coordinate 2,010, forward strand.
CCGGTCTTCTAAGTTAGATAAGAAGGTGTTCATTGAATATTTTCTCAACAAAAGCATTGATCGACCATAGCCTTAGTGCCTTGAGCTGTGATTTGCATTAACCGACCTTAGCTAGATGGGTCCATTCATTACATGTTTAAAGGATGTCATCGTTTTAGAGGAAAGGAAAGAAGTAAGGAAATTTCTGCAAAAAGTAGCTCAGTACACCCTTATAGGTGACTAGCTTTACTAATAGGGATTCAACCTCCCTTAATGTTTGAGACTAGAAGAAGCCGAGCACATATTGGAAGAACTATAAAGCTAGCATGTGTAGCAATCACATTAAGAGCTAAGCCTTGCATGTCAAAGCCTTTCATCTCAGTTATTATTAGCCCATAATGAAGAAAGATGCTAAGCAGTTGGTTGAGAAATGTGTTTAATGCTAGAAGTGTGCTCCCGTAGACCAAATTTCAAGTAGTATTCTTCTTCCCATTACTAGCCCCTAGCCTTTTGCTTAGTGGGGGATCGACATCCTGGGTCCCTTCTTTAAGGCCATTGGTTAGTGACAGTACATCATCGTATTTATCGATTATTTTACTAAATGGGTAGAAGTATAAGCAATGACCAAAATAATTGAAAAAAGCATAGAAAACTTCGTCCTAACAACATATTGAGTAGGTTTGGTACACCATATGACCTGATCACTGATAATAAAACTTAGTTCGATAATGACAGGTTTAGAGAATTCTGTTAGGAAAAAAGAGATCAGAATCCACTACACTTCGTGGCTTATCCTTAGTCAATGGCCAAGTTGAGGTAGTGAACAAGACTATATTGAATAGTTTAAGGAAGAAGGTGGACCATGTAAAAGACAAGTGGGCAAATGAGCTTCCTTATATTCTATAGGGATATCGGATTGCTCATAGAATGGTAATAGCAGAAAAGCCATTCAAGTTTGCCTTCGGATTGGAAGTGGGCCTACTAGTTGAATTAGAACTTCTTAATGTCCATATCCAGGCTATGGACGTATTAATGAATGAGATTGGTTTATGAGCTAATTTAGATTTGATTGAGGAAGTCAGAGATCTAGCAAGCACTCGTATCTCGACTTATCAATAAAGGGCAGCACGGTACTATGATAAGAAGGTCAAACATAAGGCTTTTAGACTTGGGGACTTGGTATGTAGGAAATTAGAAGCTATAAGATCATGATAAAGGCAAGGAAAATTGGCACCTAATTGGGAAGAGCCGGTTAGAATCAAAGAGGAAGTTAGCCATGGCATATATAGACTTGAAAGATTAGATGGGCAACTGATCCCTTGGACTTGAAATGCCAGTAACTTTAAATTTTATGAAATGTTTATTTGTTTGAACATCTCTATTTAATGGTTTAATTTTAAAGAAAGCTAAGCTCAAATGTTTAATATGTATCTAATGAGCTCTTTGAAGCCTTCATCATTTTTAACTTTACAAGGGTAAACTATAGGTTAGGTCTCCATAATCCTTTTTAAGGGAAGGAGGACGACCGACCTTCTTAACCCTTTTCAAAGTGACGGATGACCTAACCCTAAGTGGATGAATGGGTCAAGCCTGTGTAAGGATGAGGCATGCTGGTCTCGACTAGACAAGGTTTGCCAAGGCAGATGAAACTTTAAAACACTTTGTTGATTAAGCTTGACCTTAAGCATTCAAAGTGTTATCAATAAAGGTGAACGATCCTAAGATGGTGCTAAATTGGCAAGTTAGTAAAGTATACAACAAATTCACAAGTTAAAGTCAACAATAAAACCTATAACGTATAGCATTGGAAGGGATAAGTAAAGGAAACACAATATTAAAAGAGAAACAATATCTTCATTTAGTGATTCAAATGAAAAGGGTTGACATACTAACCCAACATATTACAAGGAAATCCCTACCAATCTAAAAAATAGAAAAAGAAAAGAAAAATCAAGATTATTAATCAAAAGTAGGAGGGCCCTTAAAAGCCTTGGTTGTTTTTCCATCTGTGGTCGATTGGGGAGCTTGACAAGAACTTTCTAGGGAAGAGTAAGATCCTTTGAAGGAATAGAGCTTGGAGGAGGGGGGACCTCGTCACTAGGAGCATCCCTTGGCCCAATGTCTACCTCATGGTCTCATTTATGACATCAATTGGGACTTTAGACACTATAAGAGTGCCATCTTCATCTTCTAGCCCATTGAGATTAAGCTATAGGTAGTGCTTGAGGATGGATACTTTAGTTGCTTTGAAGTTGTCATTGTATATCTTCCCTTACAACATTACTTACTCATCATTATTCATAATCTTGTCATGGACCTTTGTCTTTAGTGTATCAACCTCTTGCTCAAATTCTTTGATCTATTTGACGGTGTTTGAGGTTGTCCTCCAAACTCACAATTCTTCCTTTGTTTTCTGTCTCCTTGCCCTCGAAAGACTCAATTAGAGGCCTTAAACCATCAACTCACCTTTCACTTTAGGCAATTGTTTAGGGAGGTCATTTGATTTCTTTGATAGCTTGTCTCTCTCCTTCTGGGTCTTGTTTAGCTTGTCCTGAAGTGCGTTATTCTTGCTAACAATAACCTTAGTTTGACGTCTCAATTCATCCATTTGAGCTCGATTCTACTTAACGAGCTTCTTCATGGTAGCTACCTTTTTTCGATGTAAAGCCTTAGCATTCTCTACATCTTAGGCCCTCTATAATAAACTCATGATATAGTTAAAGTAATATTGTCCCTTTGCTTAGACATTCTCATAGTTTAGGTGAATAACACCTACCTTCCTTCTCTCCTTTTGAAGGGCATGGTAGAGCATCAGCATTAGAGTATCGGTTTACAAAAAGAAAATAATAATGTTTGAAAGAATAGAGGATAAAAGCAGAAAGAAAGTAGGTAGAGGAAGCAAACCTGATATAGTTAGGATTGCACCAAGGTATCTATGTTGTCGTATGTTACTCATAAGTGTTAAAAGAATCTCATTTGTAGTATTTATTGAATATGATTTTTATGAATTTTGTGTGAATTTATTAAGAAAAAGATACTTAAGTACTTAATATTTGATTTCAGAGTTTAAAGAGTGCAAATTAAAGATTTAAAAAAGATTTGAGCGAAAACGAGACAAAATCAGGCAAAATATGAGAAAATGTGATTTTCATGTGTGCACAACTTTTAACATGGCCGTGTTGATGTTAGTGCTAGAGAGCAAAAAGTGATCAGAGTGTATTGTGAAATTGTGCCTTAGCTATTGCACAAGTGGTGTAGAGAGTAGTGCTGAAGAAATCTACTGAGAGAAGAAACTATAGGAATTCCAGAGTGCACGACCTCGAGCATGGCCGTGCAGGAGGCCATGCAGAACCCAAAATGCAAGAATTTCATTTTTTTTTTTTTAGAATATACAGCCTTGAGCACTGGCATGCACTAGGCTGTGTATGATACCGTATTTCCTAGATTATAAATACTTGCTTCATTACAAAAATTAGGATCTGAATTATTTTTTTTCTCATAGCTACTCTAAAAACCCTAGGAGAGCAAAATCATTGGAGCATCATCAGAAATCATAAAACGCCTACAAGGGTTTACTCTTTTCATCATGAATTATTATTTCTTCTTTAGATTTCTCATGATTATTGTAGATTCTATAGAGGAGTGGATTTATATAGCTTGCATCTTATGAAACTTTAAACCACGTGATTGAATTACTTATTGATTAATTAAAAGTTTATGCCTTTGTATCTATTCATGTGTTTTAACTGCTATGTAAGTAATTTATGCATGTGAATTGATTGCATGTCTGATTCTTGTTAAATAGAGATATCTCGTCTAATAGGATAGATCTTCATGAATAAAAAGATAGCAGAAAAAACGATAATACTGGTACTTGTTTCTAAGATCCTTGAGGACGACTCCCATTGCGATCTATACTACATTAAATAGGTGCACTTACTTAGTTAGTTGTTAGATTTATTTAGGTTAATAAATTTATAATTTGATACGATTGGATAAACGACCCATCAATTACCTTGTACCCTGATACATTAATTTTCCCTCAATTTAGTGGTAACACGGCATGGACATAATTTGGTGGCACAACTTAGGATTTTCTTATGGTTTTATCCTTTATGCGCACGCCTTAGCTTGGAATATAGAGTGGACCTTGCGACATAGCACTAAGGCTTAAGGATCGCCCTTACAATGTGTTAGGTTGCGAAGATGGCTCTTAAAGTCTCCTATTGGGTTGAGCAACCTAGATAGCGGTGGTCGAATTGGCTTCTACCCTTCGCTTTTGTTGAGGTTGGCCAAAGGGTCTTCGACCATGTCTTCGTCAATCAAGACGTACTGGTCAGCCCTAATAGAGTCCCCTTTCACCCTTATGACTAGTTGTAGCATCTTCTTCCCTTAACCTCTTCTTGGGTTTTGGGGCATGCTAGATTTTTCTATCTATTTGCCCTTCTATAATGAGCTCAACATTAAGATGTTTGTCTTGGACTAGTTGTGACTCCTCGATCTTTATCCCCTTTCCTTTTGGTTAGGGAGGGGCCTTGATCATCTTTCTTGCTCTTTACAATGACCTTATTTTGGGCTCAGAGTTAGGCTATTTTTGCTTTCTTGAGTGCATCTCTACAAAAATCAAACAAAAGGAAACAAAGTTAAAAGAATATGGAAAAAAAAAATAAGTTATAGGCCAAAGAAAGAACGAGTATTATGCTGAGCAAAAGCAGATAAAAACCCTTTCCCCATGAAGCAACCAACAAGCAGATCTCTTCAGCTCAATCCACTTCATCATGGCGACTGATGAATAAATAATACCTTCACCCTCCTCTTCTTCCTTGCCTTTTTCATCGCTTTCCTCTCTCTCATCAGAAGGAACTTTCTCTTCTCTTTCCTCTAGGATAGCCCCGATCCTAAATTGTATAGCAAAAATCATTTTCGTGTTATAAAATTATCATAGCTCACCCAATTACCTTAGTAGAAAACTAGCTGCCCATCCGTAGTTGTCAAGGAGGTGTATAGGCCCCATCCTAATTAGCTCGACCCATCCAATCCAAAAATCAAGGTCATCATCCGACTTAACTTTAATAAATTTTTCCTTCCATCGAACAACTTATGCTTTGGTTGGTAGGTGAAGTAATATTAACTTATCGCTAGCTTGTTCTTTTTTATGCTATGGAAGTATTGAAACAAAATTAGGCATGGGTTGCATCCTATGATTTGTATACAAAATCTTGAAGGCCACCGTGATTTAAATGAATTTAGAACGAGTTAATAAGGGTTAACTAGGTGGTAATTAAAAAAAGGCTATCTAAAACTCTGAAAACAATGGCCAAACTCCAAACTTGAAGTGTTTATAATATACAAAGAACTCCTGCTTTGTCACTAAAGCAACCCTATAAAATTGTCATAGCTTGCCCAATTACCTTAGCAGAAAACTGGCTATCCATCTATAGTTGTCAAGGAGGTGTATAGGCCCCATCCTAATTAGCTCGACCCATCTAATCAAAAAATCAAGGTCATCATCCGACTTAACTTTAACAAATTTTTTCCTTCCATCGAACAACTTATGCTTTGGTCGGCGGGTCAAGTAATATTAACTTATTGCTGACTTGTTCTTTTTTATGCTATGGGAGTATTGAAACAACTTGGGCATGGGTTGTATCCTATGATTTGTATACAAAATCTTGAAGGCCACCAAGATTTAGAATGAATTCAAAATGAGTTAATAAGGGTTAACCAGGTGGTAATTAAAAAATGCTTTCTAAAACTCTGAAAACAATGGTCGAACTCTAAACTTGAAGTGTTTATTGTTTATAAAGAACTCTTGCTCTGTCACCAAAGCAACCCTATTAAGCATATCCAGCTTGACCACCTGCCATTCTTCAAGCATAGGTTCGAAGTACAAAAATACACTCTTGATGTCGTCGTCAAAGAGTTTGCTTTTAGTGTTGTTGGGTTTTTCGTTGTAGATGTCCCTTAGAAACTCATTGATAGCCAATTGCCTACTTACTTTCGTTGTTGCTATTGTGTTAGTGGATCCAGTGTCATCATCCACCATCATTGCTGCTTGCTTCTATAAGGGGGGTAGGAGTAGCTCTCTCAGACTTAGGTACTAACATAAGCCCTTACTTTGTGACGTTGTAAGAAGAACTTGATTTAATTTTTGATATACTTAGAAAGAAAATGTGATTTAAAGAAAGATGAGAAATAAATAAAAGAAGGAGAATTAGAAAATTTCAATGTGAATTAAAGAAGATAGTGTACTTCGGCTAAAAATTTGAAAAAGAAGTAAAGGTAATTCTCTTTCTCCAATTTGAATATTTAAGCTAATATGAACACTAAGGCAAGCATATATCAAAGTGATAGCCTCTTGAAATGATCTCAGATGAAGAGATCTTAACACGTAGTGCCATGTTGAAATGAATGATCAAGATGCATTTATGCATAATCATTGTATCGGCGTCAATTGTCCAGTGTTTGATGGTATTGAATGCACGTGAAGACAAATTAAATCAAAACTTCCTCGAAAAGCCAATTGACAATTGCTTGGACGACCTCCCCATTATTTTTCCTACTCAAAATAGGTTGTATCTCTCCATTCTAGCTCGAGGGGGGCACCATCGACCATAAGAAGGTTGGACTCATTCACCATAACTTAGTTCTCTAACATTAGAGGTCACACCTCTTTGGTCCTACTCTATGCTTAATAGTTCTTGCCATCATGCATTTGGCAACAATTGCACTCATAGTCTAAAACCATCAACACCTTAGAAACAGCTTGGATACCATGCCTTCTCCGGTTTGTCACTTGAGACCTTGAGTTAAATGTCCTAAGTTGGCTTGTGTGTCCACACATATGTATCTTAATTGCTCATTTAGTAGTATATACTTGGGGATTAGGAGGGTAGGGGGTGGGCAAGTGTTGATAAGCCATTTTGGTTATGGACCTAAGCCCTATTCAAGCCCATATTCTATTTTACATAGGAAACTCGATTATTAGCTCGAGTAAGATCCCAATCTTTTCCTCCATGGTCTTTAGACTTGTTTAATTGCAAATAAGTCTTTTTTACAGACCGTTAGCTTCTATAGTTGCCCACTTTCCCACTACTTAAATACTTAAGACATGTAGCTAGTAAGGGCATATTCTACTCATATTTTATTGTGTGAATCATGTTAAATTCTTATTGATACTGTGGAAATTATAAGGAAATGGCACTTAATTATGTTTATTGTGTTATTTCAGGTCTTTAAGAGCTTAAAGTGCAAACATGAGTAATTTAGAGGAGTTTTAAGCATTTGAAGGAATGTTCAACAAAGGAGGTAAGCCACTCATTACTTTACACGACCGGCTTTGAAGACCAGCCTTCAACAACATAATTTAGGCCAGCATTGATCACCGACTTGAGAGAAGAAAAGTCACTAGCCTTGAGATTGAAAGCCGTTGGCTTTGAGAGTTGGTTGTAAACATTCCTTTGGTTTTGATAAATATTCCAGATGTGAAGGATTAAAGGGTCATCTTATCTTTATCTTTTTCATTGCTTTTTAAACCTAAAGAGAGGGTGGGAGAGAGAACGGGTTCTTGTGCTACAAATTTTCATCTATTGAATTCATTAGAACCATTAAGGAAAGACTCCTTCATCAAGGATTTGCAGGGTTATTATATTGTGGTTGATTTTGTTCTATTGAATTAGTGATCTCTGAACTAACAATTTCCTATTCAATTCATAGACTGAGTTTGTTATCAATTATGAATTCCATTATAGTAACTTCTTTGATTTATGTTTGTGTTTTCAATTCCATGATGTTTAAGTTTGTTTATGGGAAGATGATGAAACCCTAGAATAACTAAGATATGATTGTAGTTATATTACGAGATTGTTAGATAAGTGAAAGATTCACATTGTAAACCTTATTATAAATTCTGATTTCTTGTTTAAATTAGGATTATAGGAATTTTAATAACTCAAAAGGGAAATCAGGGTTCAATAGGATTTCTTAATTAAGCTTAAATAAGAATTGAGGAAGCAAGATTATTTTAATCTGATTAGAAATTGTTTTAGGGCTTAATGCAATATTTCTGATTAGTTTCTCACTAAGGAATTAGGAGAAATTAGGATAGAATATTAGTCAACTATATAATTGGGAGATTTGTAGTTGAATAATAGAATCCTTTGTTAATTTGTCTAGCAGAAGCTAATAAATTGATTTTGGGTTTTTGAGTTTTGAAACTTGGAAAAGAATTAAAGATTTTCAAATTTTCATATGAATATCTACATAGCTAAAAATCATTATAATAAGATAGCAATCTGATTAGTGAAACCAGGGTAGATTCTGTTTTCCTCATTTCAATTGATATATTCTCATAACAATTCTCTCCTGTTCTTAGTGAAAATCTAGGTTGATTAGATTAATTAGTATTTGATTAGTTAATTCTATCAATTTAATTACCTAAATATAATAGAATTTGATATCGGTTTAGTACTTAATTAATCATCCTAGAATCGACACTTGACTCATTACTATATTACTTGATCTAATCCAGTATACTGCTGGTAGAATTTGCTTATAAAATTTTATATATATTTACAGCAAATCAGTAGCCATGGACATGCCCTACGTTTTCCATGGCCAATCGCACTTTGGTGTTATCTATAAATACTTAGAACCATTTATGAGTAAGGGGATTGAAACTTCTAAGTCTTTTTGTAGTCTTTCTAGTAATCTCTCAACTCTTATTAAGTTTTCTAACTTAAGCATTAGAGTGAGACTATTAGACAGCTTCAATACCCCCATAGATTTCCTTGCGCTTTGCAAGTTCATGCACTTCTCCATAATAATAATAAATAATAATAATAATAATAATAACTATTACAATGGTTATGAGTACCATTAATATCATTTGTTTTCATTAAAAAATGTATTGAAAATGTAGAATATAAAAGACATAAATGTCTAAAGGTATATATTATATCAAACATCAGTTGCATCAACTACAAATTCAAATTGATTAATATCCCAATTGATTCAAGATAACTTGTAAATAATAACGATAACATATTAGTGATTGACAATAGAAAATAAAAAGTAAAGGAGCAATTTAATAAGCACCAAGCATATTTTTACATCTAAGATGGCATTATAATCGTATATTTGCATACAAAACTTAAAAAGAATGTACCATGACATTAATGCTACCTTAAATTGTTTGAGTATATTAGCTTTCACCATCTTTAATGCATTAAAAACCATTATTGTGGTCAAGAAAAATTATAAATATCATTTATTGTTGTTTTATTGATTTTGTGAATATTATAATTATATTATACTAATGTATGTATTTGAAAACATAAAATTATAAATGGCAATTATTATATTATTAATAATATATTCATTTGCCTTAATAGCTAAGTAGTAGTACTAATAATAATTGGCTATTGAAAACAATTATAATTGTTATACATACCATTAATATAATTTATTCTCACTCTAAAAATGTATTAAAAATATGAAATAAATAATAAAAATGACACTATATCAGTATATTTAAATATCTTGTTAACTTAAAAAGAACAAAGGCATCATGATATTAATACTATCCTAAATTGGTTACGTATATTTACTTCATTATTATGGTCATTGGTTTTGCTAATCTTATAATTATATTTTATTAATGTATATATAAATGATTTGATAATATTAAAAGTCAATATCCCGCTTAGTTCAAGATAACGATGGAAATAATAATAATAACATATAAGTAAATGATAATAGAAAATAAAAGGTAAATTTTTTTTTATACAAATAGCAATTACGTGACGTATCTAAAGTTTTACCGAATCCAATAGGACTTGTTTATGAATCTAAAAACCTTCGGTCCCATGGTTGTTTTGTTTTTTGTTTTCTCTAATGTTCCCCCCCACCCCCCTCTTATTTTTTAATACAATTAGGGGTTCCTTTGTTCTTATTTTATTTTATTATTTCTTTTATTGGTGAACCCATTAGCCCCTCACGGGTCTTGCGGCGTTACTTGTGCCCGACCGTGGGGGTCCATGGTTAGGCCTTTGAAGCATCCCATGGGCAGTGTTCGAGTTTTCGCCCGTTTGCCTGGTCCGGGCAGATCCACCCCACATATAGTCTCATTTGATTCAAAAGACAGGTCACCGACGAAGTCCATGTCCATACAGGTTTCAACGGCAAAAATTGAAAGTAGAAGAGACATTTGAAAGCTTGTGCTGTATAATTTATGCGGTGATAAATTCCTCATGTTTTCCTTCAAGGCCAACGAGCAGCTTAGCCCGTTGGGCTGCGGTCGACGGTCGTCATTCTTCCGGTTTCCTGTCCCTCTATTTCGCGTGAGAAATATCGTCGTGAGTTCTCCTGGCTCGATATTATGTTAGCAATTGCTTTTGAATTCACCTTATATAATTTCCCCACACAGTTTGCCCTTATGCACTAAACAATTTCAACGATTATTTTGGGTTGAAGGGAGGAGAACTCAAAACAAACAACCATGTCGTTGAGAACTTTCATCAAACATCTCTCAGACACTATTCCCTGTACTAGGAATCTAGTTAGTTCCCACGCTTTTGCTTCACTTTCCACTCTTTCATTCAAAACCCATGAGGGAAACATAACTAAGAGTACCCAAATCGTTCAAGACCCATATAGTCTTCTCAAAGAGGACCCTATTGATATTTTATCTTCTATATGGGTCAAAACTTTCTCTTCACCATCCGATATTGTTTTCCCTAACCTCACTGGATTTCTCACAAATTTGATCTCTGGATTCTTGCTTACCAAAGGACTTGTGCTCACGTGACCGGCACATTCCCTCCTCGGAATGCCATTCATTCCCATACCCTCCATTCTCTTTTATCTCTCAGGAATGCTGTGATTCATAACCAATTCAAATGGAACGATAAAACTGGGCAGCTGATTCGTAATCCTTATGACAAAACGAATATGAAGACGATATCAAAAACGAAGCTGAAAGCGCTTTTGGAATCGAATGATCCGTGTTTTCAGGATAGGGTGGTTCAGGAGGTTTTTATTGATGGTCTTGAGCCGGTTTTCGAGGCTCGCTTTTCGTCCAAGTCGCATGCTTTTCGGCCAGGAAGAAGTGCTCATACTGCGATTAGGACCATTCGTAGTAACTTTGCCGGATACCTGTGGTTCTTGAAAGGAGATATATCTGAGGTTTTTGACAACGTAGATAATAATGTAGTAACAGGCTACTTGGAGAAGGCTGTCAAGGATAGGAAAATATTGGGATTGATCAAATCTGCTCTTAGAGGACCAGTTAGGACTCAAATTGTTAGTGAGGATAAGGAGTCGTCGAGGAAGAAGAAAAGGAAGCAGACCAAGAAGAAGATCCTTAATGAAAATGAACCTAAGCCTGATCCATATTGGTTGCGAACTTTCTATGACTTCGCACCTGAAGAGGCTCAAAAAATACCTAATTATGGTTATTGTGGTATGTTAAGTCCTTTGCTTGCAAATGTGTATTTAAATGAACTAGATTATGAGATGGAAAGTAAGATTGCTGAGTTTTTTAGGCCATCTAAACTTGATTCTATATGGACAAATTCTATTGATGATGGATGCCACAACCCTTCTTGGCCAGAGTTTGTTCCAGCAAGTGGGAAAGAGAAGACAAGAAAAATGGATTACATTAGATATGGAGGTCACTTCTTGATTGGAATTCGGGGGCCGCGAGATGATGCAGTGAGGATTAGAAAAGAAATTGTTGAGTTTTGTGAAAGAGAGTTCGGTATAAGGTTGGACAATTCAAAGTTGGAGATTCAACATATCAGCAGAGGTATTCAGTTTTTGGATCATATAATTTGTCGCAGAGTTATTTACCCGACACTAAGATATACAGCTACTGGAGGCAATATTGTGAGTGAAAAAGGTGTGGGAACATTGCTCTCAGTTACTGCTAGCCTACAACAATGCATTCGCCAGTTCAGACGGCTCAAGTTTGTAAAGGGAGATAAAAATCCCGAGCCTTTGCCTTGTAATCCGATGCTATACTCTAGCCAAGCTCACACGAATGCGCAGATGAATAAGTTTCTTGAGACTATGGCTGATTGGTATAGGTATGCTGATAACCGCAAGAAGGTGGTAGGATTTTGTGCTTATGTTTATTCGAAGTTCTCTAGCTAAGCTATATGCTGCAAGGTACAGGCTAAAATCTCGTGCCAAGGTATATAGAATTGCTTCACGTAATTTAAGCAAACCCTTGAGAGAGAGTAGTAGCAATTCTGCTCCTGAGTATTCCGATCTTCTAAGAATGGGACTTGTGGATGCAATTGAGGGTGTGCAATTCTCACATATGTCCTTGATTCCATCCTGTGATTACACTCCATTCCCAGAAATTGGATTCCAGAGCATGAAAGGGTTTTGAGGAGTATATCAAACTAGAAGACCCCAAATTATTCTGCGATTTGCGCAAATCAATAAAAGGGAAGGGGTTGATGGTGCCACAAGATGAGGTGTCTAATATTGTCTGGGACTACAAAACTCTTGGTATTCAGCGATATCAATTCAATGAGGAAGGGGAATGACCTTGATCTCTGTTCCTCATGGGCCAAACAATCCATGAGGGAAAATGGAGTTTATGTAAGTTGCTTTTTCCAATACGATCCAAAGAAGTGGATTAAAAAGATTTTCCTTTCTACATTGCTGCTGTCTACACTAGTGGATTTTATTGTTCCTTACAGTTTCTTTGGGCGTGAAATGTTTTGAAGTTTATAGTAAATATTTCTGTTGATTCTCCAATATAAGCATGTTTTCTGGGCCCCTTTGTACTCTCTAGTTGATCTTCATTCTGTTAGTGAATATCAATTGAACTATCAAAATCTTTTCTTTTCTGTCTTTTGCATCTTTATGCTATTGTAATTTAGTTTTATGTACATAAGTATTTTGGATATATTAGTGCCTTGACATGCTTCTAACTTTGGCATGTTAATCTTTAGAGAATATGTCAGCTACTGAGGCTCCTAAGCTCCTTTACATGGGTTCATGTCATAAAAGCCCCACGAGGAAGAACTACTGTGCAGCTGATCAAAGGAATGAGATTGAGATGTCCGTTCACTCTCTCTCTCTTCCCCTACCTCATCTCATTCCTAACCAAGCTGATGGCAATGGAGAAACAGGCTTTCAACCATAGAGGTATATTCTTGTCTTCCATTCACACTTTTAGAGTAGCAGTTTGCATTCTTTTATTTGGGCTAAACTTCCTTAAATTGCTTTTCCAATGTGATAATTAGCAACTTACATAAGTTACAAAATATCCAGTAATAGATTCAGAGAGAAGACCAAGGAGAACCTCAAACATAGTTTGTTCTATTAATTGGAAAATGTACATAAAAGTTTTCAAAGGTTTGCTTGATTCCTGAATTGGGATTCCTATTTGTGCAACAGCATTTTGGTATGCTGAGATGGGGGCAGTTAGTAGGCCTATGCTATTTCTAATTTAACCCAGAGATGCTTTTGGGAGAACAAGGAAAGGAAAGAAGAATCCTCCCTTGCATAAGTTGGAGTTTTTGGATTGGAGTGAGAAATTATTAGCATAAACAATTGATACCAATAATAAACATGGAGCCTTTGCCTAATACCCAATACAAGAGGTTCCAAAGGACCAAATTGAGTCTTTTATCAATGTCCTTTTTCTTAAATTTTTTAAGATGGCTGGGTGGGTTCATGGGACCCTTAATTTTTTTCACCTCCTAAGCAACCATCCAATAAGGAATAGAATAAACTATTAATTGGTATTATACACCTATTACATGGTTTATTTGCCATAAAACTAACATAAGGAATAGGCAAGCAATAATAATAAAAGTCCATTGTGACCATGTTATGCACTCAAATCCTATAGTCCTGGTTTTCCCATCTTCTTCTCCTTCCTATATAATCCCTTACCGCTGCCAAACCATAAACCACCTGCAACTAGTCGTCGGGATTGCCACTGAATCCCAGCCACCAATGACCCAGCTATCATGATGTAGACACCCAAGATACTAGTTACCGGGGGATTGGAACCAAATATGAGCTTAGTCATCCACAATCAACCACATGTGATCCAGCCACTGTGACCCATTCCCCCACAAATAGGAGCCAAGTCTACTTGCAAGCTATTTGAGTTTTGTTTGTATTCGTTGGAGTTTGAGTAGACTAAAATAGTTGAGCCAAGTTTTGGTTTCATGATATTTAACCAGATGTGTTCTCAAGCCTAATTGAGTTGGAATCGAGCTTAGTGTTAGTCAAGTTTGGATATCAACATATTTTAATTAGAATTCTTTTTTAAAATTAAAAAGAGTCTAGACGAGCAAAGTCTAAATGAGTAGAGTCAAGTTTGAGCTTGTTGAGAGTAGCACTTTTAGTCAAACTTGAACAAAAAAGTTTAAACTTGATCAAGTTTGAGTCATGATCCAGCTTGTATTTTAGAATTGAGCTTAAGCTTAATGTGTTTGTTTTGATTTAACTTGTTTATATCCTTGTTCGAAGCCTTACTCACTCGCAACACTAGTCACCTTTGACCCTAACTACTCACAGCTCCAGCCATCAGCAACTTAGCCATTTGCAAACCTAGTCACCCACGGCTCATTGTTGTAGCGCCAAGTTTCTGCCCTGTCATGGTGCACCTGATTGCTTGATGTTGTTGCACTAGTAGGTGTAATGTGTGTGTGGGAGATTGAGAAGCTGACCAGTGTGAGTCCGCGGAGGACTGTAATTACAAAACTGTGGTGAACTTCTTGATTGAAATTCCATGAGTCATATTGGTTGAGTTTTACTATTCATATGTAATATCGTATATTAATTCTGTCCATATCCAGTTTATTTTTCCATTTCTTAAAAACACCCAAAAGTCACTTAAATATCAATCATCTATTTTTAAACCCTAAAAATACATATAGATAGATTATTGATCATTTCATAGCACATCCATGCATGTGTCAGTTTGGTATTAGAGAAATTTGGATCCCATATCAAGGGTAATGTGGGATCCATCCCGGGGGAGTGGGGTGGTGGGGTTTGGGGTGGGGAGAAGTGAGAGAAAGAAAAGACTAGTTCATCTGAAGACTTGATCTGTTTGGTGGTCATGCTTGGTTGTTTGGTGCCCAATTCTAGGGTTGGGTATTTAGAATAGTAAAGTTTGTCATGGATGTACAAGATTGTAATAGCTATTAGCATTTCTCCTAGCAAGTAATAGTTATTGTTGTTTTAATGAATAGGAATTATTTATGGAGTGATAATTCCGTGCTTAATCCATAACTGTATGCAGTAGCCATCTCATGTGGAGCCAATCCCCAAGTGAACATGCCATTAGTGTTAGTAACAACAACCATGAAAGTGGAAAATTATAAATACCAATAGATACAGGTGCCTCTGCCTTAAATTCAATGATAAGAACTTCCAAGTACAGGCAAAAGGTCTTATTTATAGGTATAAAGAATTCTTGTGTTGATTGGTTTTTCTTGGGGGGATTATGAGTGGAAAAGTTATAAATACCAATAGATAAAGGTACCTCTTCCTAATATTCATTGATTAAGAATTTTCCAATTAGAGGCAAAATAAAGATTCCTTGTGATAATTGGCTTTGGTTTTCTCCTTTGTTTTACATAAGTCTTAAAGAATATCCAACATGAAAAGATTGCTATTATCTTTTCTAAAGAGGAGAATATATGGTTAACTTTCCTTGAACATTGTAATTTGGAAGAAATGATATGATTTGGAATTGTGAATGAAATAACGAGCAAAGCATTGAAAAAAACCAATGGCAATGTGAAAGAATTTTTTTTTTTTTTTGGATAAATAATGCAAAGAGATTTTACTAAGAGTAAAGTTTGCTGATATATTTCACATGTTAGAGCACATATCCCAGTGATCTATTGAAATTATACCACTTTCATCATGACATCATATCATGGGTCTTTTTTCGCTTTTACATTTTGTGAAGTTTGGTGAACCTATGTGACATTGGTAATGTTATCCTGGAGGGTCATGTATAGTTTCGTCATGATGTAATTTTATCGATAATTATTTTAAGTAAAAATATTATTTTCGGTCATCTTCATGTTGAACTTTTTATGTATGAAAAAGTACTCCAGAAGGTTCTATGGTAAAGGCTGTTTAGTGGAGATACTCGAATGAAAATGTTGATGTGCAATTTGAAGGCCATAGGATCATTGATAATGATTGGGATAGGCTTGGATTGTTTATTGAAAGAATAGGCTGCCTCTCAGGGAAATGGTATGATATTGGTTTTTGATTAGATTATATTAATTCAGGCTCATAGAAATCTCTTATTTGGCAAGATTAAGAAAGCCAAGGCCAAAGTCTTTTGAGTGATGTTTGTAGGCCTAAATGCAAAGTCTAGGTCTTGGACTTGCATTTATTGAGCAAGGTAGTGCAGTTTAAACATATTTGGCTGTTATGAATGGACTATGGTGATTCTCTTTGGCCGAGTTGAATTAATAGTTCCTTAAGGGCAATAGCTTTTGGCATATCAAGATTCCAGAGGATGCTTCATGGGCTTGGCGGAAATTCTACAAGGAAGGCCTCTTACTATGAGTCTCATGAAGTTGGAGGTTTGGGATGGTAATACTATCTTTTTGGGGTATGATAACTGACACCCAAGTGCACCGATGGTTGATTGGCCTGGCAAAAGAGCTAGGTATAATATTGGATGACCAAAAGAGACTCACTTCTGCTCCTTCATAAATGGAAATAATGGGGAATGGCCCATTGGAGAGTTGTGGACTGAGTAAGTTTGGATTTGGCCAATTTGAAGCCCAAGATAGACCATTGTGATAGATTGGTTTGGAAAGAAAAGCCATCTAAGGATCTCTATAAAGCAAGCATATGCAGTTGCCAGAGAGCAATCCCCAAATGTTTCTTGGTATTTAATATTTGTGGGGCAAAGGAATAGCTCCTAGGATGTTTTCAGTTTTTGCTTGATAGCTCAAGAGAAACTCTACATGATGGATAAGCTATTGGATTGGGAGTTGTTCCTGCTGATTGTTGCTTTTTGTGTGATATGGAGGCCGAGACACAATCATATTTTTCTCAAGTGTATCTTTGTGCTGGAAATCTGGAGCAAATTAGAAGTCCTGGCAATGGACAGCACATCTACCTTCATCAATGAATTCGTTGGCTGATTTATTGGCTACTGGAGGAGTGTCTCTAAAGGCTTCTTGCAAGAAGGCTATTGCTGTGGTGTGTAAATTGTGGGAAGAGAGGAATTGCTGGGCATGCAGCTAGATCTGAAGAGGCTATTTATAGGACAACCTTGTTGTCTTTTGTAATCCTATCTGGTCTTGAGTCTTGTAACTGTTTAACGTTCTCTGTTTTTTTCGTGTACGGCCTTTGGGCATCATGGCCAATCTTATCTGCCTAGGAACCCTTTTGTTTCTTGGTGCCTATTTCGATAATTTAGGTTCCTAGCATGCTCTTATTTTTGACTTGTACAGGTTTTACCCTCTTTCTTCTTTCCTTCATAATGAAAATTTAAAAAAAAAAATTCATCTTACCCCTTCCAAAAAAAATCTCCTATTTGGCTGTGATGAGATCTTTTTGTCATCTAATGTAGTTATAAACATACAGAAAATCATACTAGTGTGCCTCTTGCTTCTCTTTTCTTCAGGAAACATGTGGGGCTAATGGGCATGAGTTGTTTTAAGAACTAGATAAGGAGCATACTGAAACAGCTAAAAAGCAGAACAATCTGATTGTTGTTTGGATATGATAATAAATAAGTTACTTTACATGGTAAGTGTGGTGTTTTAAACTAATATTAACAAACTTATGTCTTCTATCCACTGTCATCTCATGTATTGTAAATTCAACCAAATTTCACTGTGATTTGCTTCATTTTAGAGTACACTTGACAGAAGTTGCTGCAAATTATGCATTTTAAAAAACTGTGCTGCAAGCTGATCATTTCCTCTCTAATTTTGCATTGAAATGCAAGGCTGCTCCTCTGAAGTAGCAGTCAAGCATGGTAATATTAATCACACTCCACTGTCAAGCGGTTGATGCCTCAATATAAGAATGATCTATAGGAACGTGAATATAGGGAGAAATTGGGGAGTTTTTTTCTTTTTTCGATTTATTGCCATGAAGGAAGATCAAGCCAACTGTCGTGATTGCATGAACTTTGACCATGGTTATTAGTAGGATGCACTGCTTTCAAATTTTATGCAACTCCTAATATTTCAGGAAAATACAGGGATTATCCATCTTTTAAATAGAACATCCTCCCTCCTAAATATCTCACTGACCGACTTCCTATTCATGGATGACAATACAAAGACAACCACTTAGAAACTTCAGGAAAATACAAAAACACTATAAATCCTTGCAATTTCTTTTATTTTTTCTCTCTCCCTCCCCCCCTCCCCCACCCCCCCCCCCCCCCCCCCCCCCCCATCAGCATATTTAATGGGGGATAGCTATTTAAAAATAAGGTGTTTTGTATTTTTCCTAGGAATTCAGGGAATGGCATTGTAATGTAATGTAGCGTAAAAATTAATGGTAGGTAAGACTTATACCTTAAACCGCCTTAGGAATTAGCAGGATTCAAAGAAATCCCAAGGCCTGAGCCGCAAGCAGGAGAACAGTAGGCTTGCCAAGGATAGACGGTTGAAGAGATTACATTAGTATAAATCAAATTTACATTGATGGCATCCTCTTTTCATACTCGTTTTAAACAAATCTAGTTGATGAGTTTCAAACCTGTTCGTCTTTGTAAAATATAGGTGGTCTTATTCTGTACATGGATAGATCTTTGCCTATTCTGCAAGTGACCATTTTGACAATTCCTTGTACAACAGAACAATATACGGTTGGAAGCGACCAAGGCCAAGCAATTCTCTTGCAAATCACCCCCAAATCAAGTGGTTCTCAAAGTGGAGGGGCAAAATCGAACCTTAATAAGGTAAGCTGAGGGATTGGATGGATTTAGATGTTAATTTGTGTAAATTAATGATAATTATTCACTAGAATTAGGTGGGTTTGAATGAGGCAAGCATTTTATGTTATGTTCTGTAATTTTATCCTATTGAATGTTCTTAATTTTTCACATCCATCTTTATTATTTATTTATTTATTTATAATTTTTAACAAGTGAAAATAACATGCTGAAAAAAAAGGGGAAATCAACGAACCTGCAGTAAGTTGACCTGTGAAACTCACAACTGCACCCCATGGCAAATAATAAAGACCTGTATCTCTGTAAATTTCCTGTTGTCCATAATACTTGTTTAAGACATTTTCCATTCATGGACTAGAATAAAACCTACATTGATCATGGCTAGAAACAAATATTAGCAGACCACTCACCGCTAAAAATAATAATAAAAAAAATAAAAGTCTACTAATGCATAAACCCCATAATCAACTATAAGTATATTCCCAATTCTACACCCATAAAAATTTTATATTCATCGAATTAAAATTTGGACGTAAAATTATTAATAAACGAATAAGTCAGTTGCTAGTAAGTTGGTTTAAATAACAGCAGTAGGCTAAAAATGGTAGGCTATTTTCTCGTAATAAACATAAAAAAACTGCAATAATAATATAACATCTTGAAATAATATTTTTGAACTTGATTCAAAGTTTTTCAAGGTTTTATGTTGTTTTATTTTATTTCTAATAAGTAATGATGCTTCAGATGTCTTTAACAATTAATCTTGTGAGCAAATAAAAGCCTTCACCATACATGCGGTTGTAGAATTTCGAAGAGTATTAACTAGTTGACCACGTGCCGAAAGCACTCTCTAAACCCTCCACTCACATATGAAATTGCGAAAACACTTCTGCCATTGAAGTAAGGGTAGGATTCTTTGAATTATACCTTCTCATGTCATGTGTCATAATCCTTAACAAGCGTTTTATCCTTAAATATTCTTAAGGTACACTTATAAATATTGCACTTTTTTAAAAAAATTCGCAAATATTGTAATTGCAAAAAATTATTTTAAAAATATATTTCAAAGGCACAGTTTGGTTTGTAATTTT
>JBBMOL010002686.1:0-21999 GCA_037954665.1 Laguncularia racemosa
ACTTTGGTAGCTAAGATGGAAACTTTGAGCCACCAAGTTGTAAATCTCAAGAATCCCCAAGGATCACAACCACAACAACATCAGATGGGAGACCCTAAGGAGGTGTAAATCTATTTGAGCAATATGAACAGGTAGATTATCTTGAGAATTCAACCAGACAACAATATAATCAATATGGTAACACCTACCATCCGAGGATGAGAAACCATCTGAATTTGTCTTATGGAAACCAGGAATATAGAAGAGCTAATCTACCACCACCAGGGTATTCAAAGCAACAACAACCACTTTATCAACCATTACCGCTTCCTCCAATGTAACCACCTCAACAAAGAAAAAAAGAGTAACTTAGAGGATATTCTAAGCCAATTCATCCAAAGCTTTGATGCAAGACATCATAATCAAGAGGCCTTAATCCACAGTCTAGAGAAGCAAATTGGCCAACTGACTAAGATGATGTTTGAGAGACAACCTGGTTCTCTTCCCAGTAACATAGAAAACAATCTAAGGGAATAGGCAAAAGCCATCTCATTGAGAAGCAGGAAAGAGCTACCATTTGGTTAGCGGCATGGAAAACAACAAGAGGATAAACAACCTATTGAAAAGGAGAAGAGAACTCCTAAGGAAACATATCCTAAGAGGACACCACCACCGGTTGTTAAAGAATATGTGCTAAAAATCCTTTATCCAGCTCACCTCAACTAGAGCAAAGATAAGGAACGATTTAGTAAATTTCTCGATCTATTCAAATAGCTGCACATTAACATCCCATTTATAGAGGCACTTTCGCAAATGCCGAAATATGCTAAGTTCCTAAAAGAGCTTTTGTCTAATAAGCGAAAATTGGAAGATGTGTCTACTGTAGAAGTTGTTGCAAATTGCTCATCCATCATTTAGAATAAACTTCCTCCAAAGCTAAGGGATCTAGGCAACTTCACAATCTTATGTGTAGTAAGTGATACCTTAGTTGATAAGGCCCTAGCTAATCTAGGGGCTAGCATTAACTTAATGCCATATTCTTTTTTTAAGAAGTCGGGACTGTCTAACCTAACCTCAACTAGGATGAGCTTACAGCTTGGCGACTACTCTGTAAAAATCCCCAAGGGGATAATCAATGATGTCTTAGTAAAGGTAGGGAATTTCATCTACCCTGTTAACGTTATAGTGCTAAAAATGGATGAAGATGGGGATACACCTCTAATATTTGGGAGACCATTCTTAGCCACTACTAAGGCAATGGTAGATGTAGAGGGAGAAAAACTTACCTTGAGGATTGGTGATGAAGAGATGGTAATCCAAATAGCTGCTGCTATGAAACACACCATGTGCATTGATGACTCTTGTTACTCTATTGATGTTGTCGATATGTCAGTAGATGAGCATATAAAGGAAGATCTAAGCAAATATGAGTTAGAACTGAGCTTGACATTTGATGAGAAGAAGGATGCAGATAACCCAGAGGCTGTGTTACTCATTGAGCAGCTTAATGCTTCAGAAAATGTTACACCTCAGTATGGGTTTGAAAAGTTGAGAACATAAAATGAGGCGAGACTTAAAAATTCTATAGAAGAGCCGCCAGGGTTGGAATTGAAGCAATTACCAGAGTATCTAGAATATGGTTTCCTTGTAGAAGACTCCAGCTTGCCAATTATTATAGCCTTAGATTTATCTCAAAAGCAGAAAGACCAATTACTCACGGTCATAAGAACACACAAGTGAGCCATTGCTTGAAAAATATATGATGTAAAAGGTATCAATCCCTCCTTCTATACTCACAAAATTTTATTAGAAGAAGGATTCAAGCCTGTAGTGCAACTACAGAAACAGCTAAATCCTAATATGAAGGAGGTGGTTAAGAAGGAGGTGATCAAACTTCTTGATGCTGGACTTATTTACACCATATTTGATAGCGACTAGTTTAGTCCAAAGCAAGTGGTGCTGAAGACAGGAAGGAATTGGATCTCTAACTACCAGAGACTTAGTTAAAGAATGTGAAGAGCGTCGAGCCAATGACGTTAAACAAGTGCGCTTCTTGGGAGGTAACCCATGTCTAACTTAGGTACATAGCATTTCTTTTATTTTCTTTTTGTTATCACTATCCTAAGTCTGTTATTTTTAGAAATTTACAGATCTTAAGGGGAGTTTCTAAGCTTATTTAAAGAGAGCGAGAGTAATCTCTAAGTGTGGGGGAAGTGCCAATGACAAGTAAAGAAGTTTAAATTTTAATCACTAAGTGCATCTGGATGATGCAGCACAAACCTTGGGTTCCCAGTTCCAATGATAAAATGCCATTTTTTTGCTCTTATACTCAGTTTTAGACTCTACATGCAACCGTTTACATATAAAAACTAAGGAAGTTCTTAGTGTCCTTTTTCTTTTAGTTATTTTTTCTTTCGTTGTTTTTTTTTTTCCTTTTCCCTTTCATGTGCTTGATCTAGGAAGACATTAGGGACAATGTCTTGAATAAGTGTGAGGAAGGGGTATATGGAAACGGAAATAAATAAATAAATAAATAAAATAAAATTGAGAAATTTGGGTCCTGCTTTACTTGTGTTATTTATGCACTGTCTTATTAAATTTTTCCCATTTACAAATTTGCAATTGATTTTTAATCATTAAAAAGGCGAGATCCTTGAAATTCTACTCATAAAAGTTAGTGATTTTGTGTCATTTACTCACTTATTGTTGGACTTGGTATACTTAGTTGGAATTTTAAGATGGAATCTAAGTGGGGTAATCTTACTTGCTATTTAATTATTGAGTCTTGAGTTGTGAAATAGATAGAAGCCCTTAGTTCAAAGTTAAATGGTTGTATTTTTAAGCCTATTGATTAATATATTTACTTTTTAAAAACTTTGAGAGGTCTTCTAACTTTTTGTGAAAGGTGTATATGAAATCTATCACTTGGTGATTCCTCTTAAGTAATCTCTTTGAAAATTAATTAATTAATGTGTTAATTGATGCAATAATGAGAAAAGCTTAGTTAGTATAGGTGGGCTTTAGTCCTTCAGAAAAGTGAAGTCTGACTCCGCTGCTAACTAGTCACTCAATTAAAGAACTAATAAGCCACCACTCCAATGACTTGGGTTCTCCAAGTTAAGAGTATCTTTATGAATCCCTAAGGTTAGGATAATGGAGGTTCGATGGGGTCCCTTTAAAACTCGGTCAACTAAGGTCGTTTGGCCTAGGATCGACTAATCGATGATATTATAATAACAAAATGGGATACAAAAAGGGCAAGGTTCAGTGGATCTTGTGACTTAAATCATTAAGTCCACAAGGATGCCTTCAATTGAGGGGATAACGTCTGTTAACTTGGGTGACGAGCTCGAGATTATTGGCTGAACATTCATTACATAGGTTGTAAGATCTTAAATAACTAAATTTAATATATCTAAAAAAAAATGAAAGAGGAAATCTTAGAGGAAAAGAGGAAAACTTGAAAAAAAAATTAAGAGGTTTAACAAAAAGAGGAAGAAAATCCAAGGGAATGATGGATGCCATATACTTCCACTTGAGGTTATTGTGCTTAGAAGAGGTAGTTGAACAATTTATATATTCTTTAGTAAGTGGTGAGATATGACTAAGTCACTTTTGCTTTGTTTAAGTTTCTTCGTAACTTGGGAAGCATTTCTTAAACGGTAAGGGTAATAGCTTAACTTAGATTAATCTGTAAACTCCAATTTTTTTTTGTATGCCAGGTACACGTATAATCATGGTACATTTGAGTGGTAACCACTAATGAATCACTAAAATCGAATTAAATAGAGGTTGCTACTTGTGATTTAAAGTCTAACCATGAGTACAATTGATGAGAGAAAATGTATTTTGTCCTTACTTTGTTTTCTTGAGGATAAGCAAATGGTTAAGTGTGGGGAGATTTAATAAGTGTCAAAAGACCCTTAATTGTAGTGCTTATTAGTTATAATTTTATATGGATTTCATGTGATTTGTGAAGAAAATGGTACTTATATGATTAAATTTTAATTTCAAGCATCAATGGAGATAAAAGAAAGGTTTAAGGATGATATGAGCAAAGACAGGGTAAAATTTGGCAAAAAAATGAAGAAAATTGATTTTCAATTCAGCACAACCTTTAGTATAACCTATGCAGGCACTAGTGCTGGATGAAAAAAATGACCAGTAGCTAATTTTTTTTTTAACCCTGCCCTAAACATAGCCATGTTGGAGGTTGTGCTGAACTGGACAGTGGAAAATAACGTGTTCCGAAGTCAGCACGGCTTCAAGCACGGCCGTGCTGACGCCTATGCTAAACCCTATTTTCGTAAGAACTATAAATAGATGCTTTTTTTTTTAATTTTAAAAGGACTTCTTTCCTTCTGGCTTTGTTCTAGAAACCTTAAGGGAGCATTATTACGAAATTCAAGAGGAGAATTGTCCGAGCATCATTGGAGATCCCAAAACAAACAATGAATTATTCTTTTTAGCATAAACCAACACTATTTCTCTAGATTCTCTGTTTTTATTGAAAACTCCATAGATGAGTAATTCTTTATATCTTTCATCTTGTGAAACCCTAACTCATGTGTTGAACCATTGATTGATTAATGAATTATTTATATCTTTGCATCTATTCATGTGTTTCTATTGTTCTTATAATTGATTTATGCACAAAAATTGATTGCATGTCTAAATTTTATTAGATTGAAAGAGGTTTCGTTTAGTATATTAGATCTTCATAAATAGAGAGATTACATATTTTACCTAGAGGTAGGAAAACATTATTTTTTTGCAATTTATTAGAATTGTGAACTTAATGAGATCTTGCATAATGGTAGTGAGGGAGAGGTCTCCATTATCTTATGCATGATTATGAATTGATTAACTCAAGGGAGTAATTGATTTTACTTGAGAATTCTTGCAATGTAAAGTGTAAATTGATTCGTTAATCGATATCTTATTTTGAGAATTTAAGGGTTAGGGAGGAACAAGATAAAAGGTATATTTTGTGATTGAATACATTTTTAAGACAATATCATTCAATTCTAAAGTTACTAAGATTTGTTAGTTGTTTATCTAATTTATAATTTCCACATCATAAATTAGACTAGATACTAGAAAAAGGTAATACTAGTACTTGTTTTCTAAATTCCAAAGGACGACACCTATTAAATCTATACTATAATTGATATGTACACCGCCTAGCATGATAGTAGATTTTATTGGTTATAAATTTAAAACTTAAATGATCGGTTAGATTCGAGCACAACCAAACATAGTGTGAGATTAGCACAATAAGGGACCAAAAGTCCTTTTGATAGTTATAGCTCACCTTAAACTGACTAAACTATGTCGAAAGAAATATCAAAACTAAGTGCATAACCACTTCTTTAAATAAATCTAGCTTCAATGCCTTGAGTTTTGAGGTAATTCGAGACATCTCCATGATGTACTATCTAATATTGCTATTTCCCTTAAACCTCATCGAGATGAGTTTTGCCAAAGTGTACTTGTTTTAGCCTTTTTATTCTTGGTAAATCTTTTCTCAAGGTCCTCTAAGAACTCCTTTACCGTTTGTGTACTTTTAGATGTAGTGCCCCTAAATGCTTTTGGAATGGCTTGTTTTATAACCATTAGACTTATGTGATTTAATCACTCCACCTTTCCATCTCCTTCCTTTCATCAAAGGTATTCTTGTCATTAATGGTAGATGGGCAATCTTCCCTCAATGCTAACTCCAAGTCTGTAACTCTAAGAACCATCATTACATTCTCTTGCCATGCCTTAAAATTTATGCCATTTAGCAAAGTAATAGAGTTGATATTTGCAATAGATCAACAACTAAACAAAGAACAAAAATAAGCAAAACATAATTAAAAGTACATTTAGACTAAAGCACACAAAATTACAAAATACAAATAATGGCAACTCCTATTACAAGACACTTAGCACAACATTAATACTTAATCTTTGGACAAAAATATCAACTTGTAAGTAACGTACTTGGTGTAGTGATCAAATATTGATAATTAAAGTCTATCAAATGATTAAGTCTTTCTTTCAACTGACCAATCACTTACAGAAGAAAAAAAAAAAAAAACAATTATCACCCATTTATCACCATAGGTGTGCAAGTAAATTGGCCAAATGTTAATCCTCTTTTGGATCGATCATTGTTTGCATGATTTACATACACATGTCCTTTTCTACTTATTCAAAATGAACAATTTACATAGTAAAGGCTACTTTAGCGACATGCAATTTCAATTGTTCATCTCAAATAAACTTAAGCTACAAAATATCCACTCCATATTTTTTTTTAATTAAACTTGAGGGTTCACGGGTGGAACACAACTGTGTTTTTGGTCATATTCTTCATTCTTGAGGTACATGAGCATGAACACAGTTGTGTTCTTGTCTATGTACTTTACACGTCCTTGAATGAATAGGGTATATGGTCATGAACACAATCATGTTCTTGGTCGTGTATCTAGTGTTTTCTTGTTGAGAGGTTCACGACCTAAAACATGGCTCGTGTTCTTAGCCATGTACCTCTTAGTCCATTTTTATTACTTGACATGCCTATATACCTTGCCCATGTTCTTATCACGCCATTGTATCTCAATGTACATGGCTCTAAACACAGTTGTGTAGTTTAGGTGTGTACTTTATACAAATTTCCTTTTTCTCAATTTTGAATCTCACAAACCTTAATTCCTTTCTTGTTTCAATTTTATCTTTATTTGAGGCCAAATTTTGATTATGATTGTATTACATATTTGTATAATGCCTATATTTCCAATCAAAGATTCTTATTTCATGTAATTCCTTATCAACCCTAATCACAAAAACATGGCTCTCATATAAGATTGACAAAAAATAACAAAACCTTATTGTAATTTGACTCTAATCTCACACATAAATGCTATGATATCACTTGTTGGGATTTATTTGTAGTAATTCCTATAATCAAATCAATCAGGAACAATTCATGTGTAAAATTAGGGCGCAAATATAAAAACAATTAATAGAAGAGTACCTAAATTCATGACTTGAGAGACTCTTTATTTGATGTGATGGTACCGCCTTTCAAATCTACAAGATGTCCTTTAGTGATATCTTGTCTCCCGTCCTTTCCAATGATAAGGTGTTAAAGAAAACAAAATAACATCTTTGATTAGGGACCACGACCACATGTAGATACTCATAGGTTAACTACTTGTTAACTGTTGTTATTTTTAATTTTGCTCATCATAAAATAGGAAACAATATCTTTAGTCTCTATACATAATAACCCATATTTCTTTAATGCATTAAAATTCATATCTTTATTAGATCACTTTTATTTGAACTTTATGTAATATGATAGTCGTATTATACAATTATTATTATTATTATTAATACATATAAACTCATACGATTTATTTATAAAATAAACCTAACAAGTCATTATCTTGTGATTGTTCAACTAAAAATACTATCCTTTGTTCTTCTTATTAGCTCAACTACAAATAAATAAATTACAAAAAGAATAAACCTCTCCATTGCCAAATAAGGAAAGAAATATGTAAAATGATTGAATGAAAACACCAACATTAAATAGCTATGCAAGGTTTTTTTCTTAACGAGTATAAAAAAAAAAAAAAAACTTCTCAAATAACTTAGAAGCATATGAACCTCTCAAAAATCGTTAAACCTGAAAGTAAAACTTCATGCTTGAAAATAGAAATGGTTCTAACATAATTGAGCCTTATTTCATTGGGCGAAAGAGAATAGCATTATATGTATAAGAAGAAATCATAGTGATATAGGCCTTTTAACTTTTTCTCTTATAAGCCTAAACTTCTCATTTAATTCTATCATATATACTTTATACTTTTATATTGTATGTAATTGTTTATGACTAAAAGTAAATACTATAAGAAAAATAAACAGATAATACAGAGCTTATTCTACTGATGAAGTACTATTCTAACTCTTACCGAAAATGGATTTTTGACAATTATACAAATGTTCCAGCTATAGAAGTTGATCTTGCCTAGCACTTTCTGGTTTGAATCAGGTTATGGCATTAATTTTACAAGGAAACCAAAATCGAACTACCGAACCCACGCGAGCCACCGAAACTTCTTCTCGATCCCACGCCATTCTTTAGGTACTTAATTACGTACATGTTCTATTTGACATCTCAAATAAGTGATGATTCTGACAATCCTCTTGTTTTCTCCCCACTTCTAATGTGGTACTGAGATTGTGTTTGCACATCGAGTTAGAGATGCTTCCATGGATATTGTTGATTGAGTTGGTAAGCTGCCACTAATTGATCTTGCCGGGTCAGAGAGAGCCCTCGCCACGGATTAGAGAACTCTTCGATCCATAGAAGGTGCCAACATAAATCGATCACTTCTTGCCCTCAGCAGCTGCATCAATGCTCTCATTGAGGGTATAAAGCACATTCCATACCGAAACTCAAAGCTGACTCAACTTCTCAAGGATTCCTTGGGGGGATCTTTTAACACCGTGATGATACAAATATAAGCCCCAGCAATCTCTGTTTTGGGGAAACCCAAAATGCACTTCACTAGGCTGACCGTACCAAGGAAATGCGTAGTAAGGTTTGCCTTTTAAGCTCCTATGACATATGTTCATTTGAAATTTCAAGTTGTAAAATCTACCAGGTTGGAATGCGAGAAATGATTTTTTTTTTTTTTTTGGGTCCTATTTGTTATCTTATACTCGCATGGTTTTCAAATCATCAGGCAAAACTCTTCAAATTTGTTCATGAGTTTAGATTTTTTCTCCAAGTCTCTTGATTTTTTGTAAACATTTCCCTTGTTTAACTTCTCTTTGGCATATCATCAATGACAGGCATGTGACACAATTGAAGAGGAAGTGCCCTTACCAGAATCCAAAGCAGATCAAACCAAGCTATTGCTGTAATTACAGAAAGAAAACCGAGATCTCCGAGCACAGCTGGCTCGCCAACAACAAAAGATGCTTACTCAGCAGGCACAAGCCTTGGCTGCACAATCATCGCCAACACCTTCTTCTGTGGCCTCTCTCCTCACTCCTCCAACCTCAGCTCGGCCAAATGAGAAACGAAAACCAAGAACTTCTCTCTTCAATGGTGGCTGTTTC
Organism: Laguncularia racemosa; assembly: GCA_037954665.1. NCBI lineage: Eukaryota > Viridiplantae > Streptophyta > Magnoliopsida > Myrtales > Combretaceae > Laguncularia > Laguncularia racemosa. The sequence goes on from JBBMOL010002686.1 coordinate 9,100, forward strand.
ACACCTGAATTTAAGAAGAAAGTAGCAGATGAGTCGGTTAGAGAGCTTCAACAAAGAGTAAAGTCTTTAGAGGCAGAAGTCGAAAGAATGAAGAAAGATAATGCTCTGCAACTGAAACAAAAGGATGACTACATAAAGGAAATTTCAGCAAAGAATATAAAACCTTCTGTAGTTGGGGAAGGAATGAAAAGAATGGTAACAAGATCTAGCTTGCGACCAAAGGTGCCAACGATAAGAGAACTAAAGAGCCCGTGTCATCGGTTTTCGTCACTAGTTGCACTAGCTAAAAAAGGAGTTTTTGGGATATAACAATAGCTAGCAGCCCTTCAGTTGTTGCCCATAATGGAAGAAAGACTAAAATTCATGTCATTTCAGAGGCTGCCGCTCCACCCTCCATGCTTCTTCCCATTGATAAAGGCATATTTTACTCATAATTCATTAAGCAATTTGCAAGTATTCATTATTGATTTTAGAGAAATCACAAGGAAATGGTACTTAATCATGTTTATTTTTACATTTTAGATGTTGGAGGACTTTGAGTTCAAAGCTTAATCAATTTGGAGATATTGCATACAAATTGAAGCATGAAAAAAATGACATTCAAAGCCGCTGGCCTTTATGGCCAGCTTTCCATGCAACACCGTTGGCCTTTATGGCCAGCTTAAATGAAGGCTACTGGCCTTGGGCCGGTCTTGTTTTAATTGCATCTCCTCGCCTCCCCTTGCATATATATAGGTCCTAGGTCGATTTGTAGGGGATCTTTAGTCAATTTTTCTTGTTCTTAAAGTAGTTTTAACCTAGTTTTAAGGGAGAATTGTGGAGATCAAATCTTGGAGAAAACTTTGTCATCTTGGTGGAGATTATCATCCTTTGTGAAGGATTTGTGGAGTTCCTTGCAATTAAGGTTTTATTTGTATTATTGAATTGGTGATTTCTGAACTTTATCTCTTATATGCAATTCAAGTATTTGATCCGACTATTGAATATGATTTCTTTTGCACGAATCTTCTTGAATCATAATCATGTCTTTATCTCCATGAATTGCTAAGTCTTTTCCTTGGGAAATTGGATGAAACCCTAGAATGTTAAAAGGATAATTGTAGCCATGTTATATGATTAGGAATTATTAGGATTATTCATGATTGTAATTCCTTTGATTTCAATTATAATTGATCTTTGATTATAATTGTTAGAAATCCTTTTGATACGGGAGTTGATTAGGATTTGTTTGGAATTCTTAATTAGACTGATTGTCAATACGAGAGTTGAGATAATTGGTTTAATTAGAGTTTATGGAGGGTATAATGCAATGTTTCTTGTTAATTAATCACTAAGGGATTAGGGTTAATTGATTTAGGGCATTAGTTGTTTGTAGTATTGGGAGGTGTATGAACATAATTTTGATTCCTTGCTTAATTGGAGACGCAGAAGCCGACTAATTGATTTAAGGCTAACTTCCCTAAAAAGGATTTTCTAAACTCACTTGAATAACCTTATAACCACTAGTTGATATAACATGGTAGCAGTTTGATTAACGAATCTAGGGTGAATTCTAATTTCCCTCGTTCATAATTGATAGATTCTTCAGAAAATTCTCCTTGTTTGCTTTAAGTTAAAGTTTTAGCTTAGACATTTCAAAACCCCTTTTTAATCACCTAGATATTGATAAGAATTGCCATAGGTCTAGTACTCTATTGGTTCCTCGAGGGATCGACAACCTTACTTTTCACCACTCTATTACTTGATACGACCAGTGTACTTGTTGCTATTGCGCTTTTATTTTATATACATTCTGAGCGTATCAAGTTTTTGGCGTCGTTGCCGAGGAACTAATAGATATTAGATTTCATAGTGCTGTTGGTAGTCTAGGTGCAATTTTACGTTTTTCTTGGCTTTTGGTCTCTTTGTAGGTGTTACATGCGCAGGAGTAGGAGTGCTGATTTCCTACCATTCGATATTGAGTTGAGTGTACTCTACGTCAGATTAGAAGAGACAACAGGCAGAGAGAACAAGTAGAAGAGATAGCGAATGAGGATAATCGCCAGATTCAGGGTATTCAGCGAGCACTTAGAGATTTCTCTGTTCCTAGGATTCAGGAACTACCCATTGTTAGGCCAACTATACAAGCCAACAATTTTGAGCTTAAACCGGCACTCATTCAGATGGTGCAATCGAGTCAGTTTGGGGGGTATTCAAATGAGATCCCTGATGATCATCTTGCTGGGTTCCTTCAATACACCAACACTGTCAAGCAGAATGGTGTCACTGATGATGCCATAAGACTATAGCTTTTCCCTTTCTCATTGAGGGATAAAGCTAAAGCTTGGTTTTATTCATTGCCCCAGGGATCTGTCACTACCTACGAAGACCTATCAATTAAGTTCTTGAGGAGATTCTTCCCACCAGATAGGACCGCCAAACTAAGAAGTGACATCACTAACTTTACAAAGTTTAGTGGTGAATCACTTTATGAGGCATGGGAGAGATTCAAGGAAGCAACTAGAAAATGCCCACATCATGCTTTACTAGACAATCTCCTTATTGAGATCTTTTACTTGAGTCTGGATGAGACATTGAGGTCTCTTGTGGATGCTGCAGCTGGGGGTGCACTAATGGGAAAAACTTACTTAGAGGCTAGTGCATTGATAGAAGAGATGGCCTCTAGTGCACACAATTGGCAAAATGAGAGAAGTGGTACAAGAGTGGCTTCAGTGAATGACAATGTCAGTATGGCTCAGTTGACTGCTTAGATAGCTGACCTCACCACTCAGGTGAGTAGACTCACCTCTTCAAATTCTTTTAATGCTAATCCATCTTCTAGTTGTGAAATTTTCTCAAGACCTCACTCAGCTAGTGAGTGCATGGCTGGAAAGTCGTTAGCTCCATCTAGTGGAGAGCAGGTAAACTTTGTAGGCAACCTCCAGAGAGGTACTCAAGGACCATATTCGAATACATACAATCCTGGGTAGCGCAATCATCCAAATTTCTCATGGAGGAATGAGAATCAAGCACTTAACCTGCCCCCTGGATTTCCCAAACAAGCCTTTGCTCAGAATGCCTATTCTCAACAGCAACCCACTCAGATGGAAGAGCTCATGAGGAGCTACATGCAAAAGACTGACACCTTCCTGCAAAACCAACAAGCTTCTATTAGAAACTTAGAAGGTCGGCTCGGTCAAATTGCACAACAGCTAAGTACTAGACCCTCAGGGTCTTTGCCTAGCAAAACTGAGGAGAACACCCATCATATCAATGCCATTATGCTAAGGAGTGGTAAGGAGGTGAAGAAAGCTGAAAGGCAGGTAAAAATTCAAGAGAAAGATCCAGAGAAAGGTAAGCAGAAGGAGGAGGAACTCACATCCAAAGCACCAGTGTTGTAGCCTTATGTTCCACCTATCCCCTTCCTAGGAAGACTCAAGCAGAGGGAGTTGGAAGCCCAGTTTGCCAGGTTTTGTGACATATTTAAGGGGCTTCAAATCAATATACCTCTCTTAGAGGCCTTGAAGCAAATTCCATCCTATGCCAAATTCATGAAAGAGCTGCTCTTTAACAAAAGATCCATGGAGAGTGTTGAGAAAGTAATGCTTCTTGGTGAGAGTTCAGTTGTCATAGAGAAGAAATCTGCTCAGCTACCTAGAAAGCTGAAAGATCAGGGAAGTTTCAATATCCCTTGCACAATTGGTAATATTGATTTTGAGAATGTTTTGATTGATTCTGGTGCAAGTATTAATTTAATGCCACTTTCAGTTTTTAGGAAGCTTGGAATAGAGCCACAAAAGTGCAAGAGGAGACCAATCACTATGCAGCTAGCTGATAAGAGCTCAAGGTTTTCCAAGGGTACAGTAGAGGATGTTTTAGTCAAGGTCGATAAATTCATATTTCTAGTAGACTTTGTCGTACTGGATGTGGAAGAAGATGAGGACATTCCACTCATTCTAGGTAGACCATTCCTAGCCATAGGTCAAGCTTTAATTGATGTAGGATAAGGTAAGCTCACCCTTAGAGCACTAGGCGATCGGGTAACATTTGATATGTATGATCTTGTGTTTTTGTCTAATGAGAAAGCAATGTATTCTGACATATCTGTTGAGGGTGAAATTACTAACAATGATGTGGAGGAGGATGTAGGGCAAATCACTCTTGAAGTTGTCTTGAATGAGATAGATGATTGGGGGGATGAGGATAAGCAAGAAAACAAAGGCTGTGAGCAAATACCCCAGACTGAAAATGTTGTTACTTTCGAGAAGATGGACCACTATGAGAAGCCACCAGTGCTGACACTAATGCCCATGCAGACACTTGAACCTAATGTCTTTTCTAATCAATTGTTGATTATGAGCATCTGAATTCAGGAAATCCATGGCCTCACATTAATCCAGCGCCTATGACAAGAGAATTGCAGCAACAGATTCAAGGCTAATTGGATAAACATAGGGAAATCCTGGGGTGGTCAAGGGCAGACATCCAGTAGGTAAGTTTGTTGATATCCACCTACAAAACATTGGTGGAAGCTGAAAAGAAGGGCACCATACCATGGAAGGAAGCTTGGAATCCTAATTTGAAGACGATGGTGTTGGAGGAGTTGTTTAAACTCCTTGATTTAAGCTGAAATGACAAACCCTGGTAATCAAGCTTATGACTATAAAACAAGCGCTCTATGGGAGGCAACCCATATTTACGTTTACTTTATTGTGTTTCATTGGTTTTCTTTTAATTGTTTTTAGGAAAATGCAAGGTGAATGTTCATAAGGACCAATCTCTCCAAGTTCAACTTTGATGGGATTTAAATATGGCTTCTACATGTTATACCAGGGGAGTATCAGTTCCTTTTGATTTATTTCCTTCCTATTTTGTTATTTGCATTGATGTGAGACAGTGTGGACATTGTCTATTCTTAAGTGTGGGGAAGGGAATGTAGATATTAAAGTTGAGATGAGTATTGCCTGTTTTGTGCTTTGATGATCATACTCTTCCATTATCTTGAGCTGTATTTGTCCTTGAGTTATCTGACAATTTTTAGGCTAATTGTTTCAAAATTTTTGATGGAAATCTAGAGATTATACCAAAAAAAAAAAAAAAAGCCTTTTACATCTGTTTATGATTTATTAAAAATAATAACTTATTATTATGCCTTACTCACCACTATTGTGATTCTTGTACTTAGTTAAAATTAATGAATAAAATCTTTAGAAATCAAATTTACCTAGTTTTTAGCCTTATAATTTGAAGTTTAAGAGTCTATTGAGTCCTTTTGTGAAAGATAAACAGGTCTACTTTGGGTCTCTTCTCTAGCTAGTATATCTTCTTGAAAGTTGCTTTGAAAGCTTTTCAACATCTAATGAAAGAGGTAAGGGAAACTCCTCACTTAGTGATCCCTTATAAAAAAGTCTTAATTTTGTATAGCATTCAAATGAAATAAGTTGCCTTACTCCAATGACTCAGGTAATTGAGTTAAGAGTATCCAAACTTGCATGCTAGAGTGAGCGAGAGTTCAATGGGGTCCCTTTAAAACCTGGTCACTTGGGTGATGAGCCTGGGATGTGCCGAATCAGTGATCTCACTATAGCGATAAGGGCGGAGAAGCAAAAGTTTAATACACAAACTTATTTTATAGTAAAAAAAAAAAAAAAAGAGAGAGAGAGAGAGAAAGTAGAGTTTTAGTGAATGCTCATCAATAAGTTAAATTGGACTTATAATAAAAAGGGAGAAAATGTAGGAAAGGAATTGATACCATATGCTTTCATTTTATGTTGACCTGTTTAAAGAAGTGATGGGAAGGATCATATGCTTGCTAATTGCCAGTGAAGTTTAAATGGGTGTTTTTCCTTTAAGACTGAATATCTACTTTTGGAATAAGAATTCTTAGGTTAAACGCTTGGATTAAAATTTTTTTTCTCTAGATTAGTTGGTTACTTTTGAGTATAGTACTCTAATCACATATTCCCAGTTTGGTTTGAGTGGTGGGCATCACAAAGTAGTGAGTCAGAAGTAGAGATGACAGATGTTCAAGTTTGTATGATAATAAAAAATTTTGTACTTTCTAGGATGAATTTCTTTCTGGTTTTATTTTGCTTGAGGACAAGCAAAAGTTTAAGTGTGGGGGAGTTGATAAAGGCATATTTTAGTCATAATTCATTAAGCAATTTGCAAGTATTCATTATTGATTTTAGAGAAATCACAAGGAAATGGTACTTAATCATGTTTATTTTTACATTTTAGATGTTGGAGGACTTTGAGTTCAAAGCTTAATCAATTTGGAAAGATTGCATACAAATTGAAGCATGAAAAAAATGACATTCAAAGCCGTCGGCCTTTATGGCCGGCTTTCCATGCAACACCGCTGGCCTTTATGGCCAGCTTAAATGAAGGCTGCCGGCCTTGGGCCGGTCTTGTTTTAATTGCATCTCATCGCCTCCCCTTGCATATATATAGGTCCTAGGTCGATTTGTAGGGGATCTTTAGTCAATTTTTCTTGTTCTTAAAGTAGTTTTAACCTAGTTTTAAGGGAGAATTGTGGAGATCAAATCTTGGGGAAAACTTTGTCATCTTGGTGGAGATTATCATCCTTTGTGAAGGATTTGTGGAGTTCCTTACAATTAAGGTTTTATTTGTATTGTTGAATTGGTGATTTCTGAACTTTATCTCTTATATGCAATTCAAGTATTTGATCTAACTATTGAATATGATTTCTTTTGCATGAATCTCCTTGAATCATAATCATGTCTTTATCTCCATGAATTGCTAAGTCTTTTCCTTGGGAAATTGGATGAAACCCTAGAATGTTAAAAGGGTAATTGTAGCCATGTTATATGATTAGGAATTATTAGGATTATTCATGATTGCAATTCCTTTGATTTCAATTATAATTGGTCTTTGATTATAATTGTTAGAAATCCTTTTGATACGGGAGTTGATTAGGATTTGTTTGGAATTCTTAATTAGACTGATTGTCAATACGGGAGTTGCGATAATTGGTTTAATTAGAGTTTATGGAGGGCGCAATGCAATGTTTCTTGTTAATTAATCACTAAGGGATTAAGGTTAATTGATTTAGGGCATTAGTTGTTTGTAGCATCGAGAGGTGTAAGAACATAATTTTGATTCCTTGCTTAATTGGAGATGCGGAAGCCGACTAATTGATTTAAGGTTAACTTCCCTAAAAAGGATTTTCTAAACTTACTTGAATAACCTTATAACCACTAGTTGATATAACATGGTAGTAGTTTGATTAACGATTCTAGGGTGAATTCTAATTTCCCTCGTTCATAATTGATAGATTCTTCAGAAAATTCTCCTTGTTTACTTTAAGTTAAAGTTTTAACTTAAACATTTCAAAACCCCTTTTTAATTACCTAGATATTGATAAGAATTGTCATAGGTCTAGTACTCTATTGGTTCCTCGAGGGATCGACAACCTTACTTTTCACCACTCTATTACTTGATATGACCAGTGCACTTGCTGTTATTGCGCTTTTATTTTATATACATTCTGAGTGTATCACCCATACTGCGTTATCTTCCAGAATGCTAATGAAGCGCGCATTTTAATACACTAATTGGTATCTGCCTTTGCATTTTATTTGTCTGATGCCTAGCAGTAAGCTTGCGAGACACTTACAAGTTGAATACAAAGTAAGAGGAGCATAATCAGACTAGAACTGTCTGATCTTACTAGTTTTGCAAGTTAGTATTTAAACTTTGCATTTTTTTCAATTAACTCTCTCAAATTAGCAACTGTTCCATTAAATGTCCATTTTACGAACAAAAAGTTAGTAGATGCTGTACAAACTTGACCTATGGCTGCTAATCTTCTAGAATTTTTTCAGACACTAAATTGCAGAAACGTGGAAAGTTTTAACATGTAAACTGTAAGAGAGAGCTTGAAAATTTATATTTGTTGTTTAGACACCTTTTGTTTATGTGGCTATTAGGCGTCAAGTATAATGATCATACTTCGATTGTGCTTGGCAGCCCGGTTTTGCACCCAAAAAAAAGAAAAAAAACCCGAACCCCTGAAGTATTAAAAAGGTAGAACAGTGACACTTTGTGGGCAAGATAATTAACCAGCGTGGAGAAAGATGGCAAAGCAACAAGCAGGTTTGAAGTCTCAAAATCATTGAGGTTTCTGTCACTTAGTTGGTTGACTAACATTTCTCTGCCGTATGTCTTACGTATTATTGTAATCAATTAAGCCTCATAATTGACGCTGTTGTGTCTATTTTTCGACTCTTTTTTCCAGTTCAATTAATTCATTTCATTAACATTTGTAGTTGAAAGCATTTGAAAGAAGAAATTTTTTGTCCTTGTTTTACTAGATCTTTCTCGATGTATATACGCGGTGCGTAGGAAGCCCGGATAAATGATATTGGGGCAGACATGGAGTATGACAAATTTGAAAAGAAGAATATATAATGATGGCTTTCGTATACAAAGTGTATATGGTAGAGAAGGAGATACAATATTTTACCTCTTGATTAGCTCCAAATAATCGATTTAGCTATTATTGTTAAATATATTCAATTAAATTAAGTAATAAAAAGTAAAATATTAAAAAAAAAAGAAAATTTTTGAAAAAAAAAAAAAAACCCATCATCTCTTGACCCCAATTATTTTGAGGTAATGTCTAGTATTTAGATTTAGCATGAAATTGATGACGATTTACAATAATAGGTGGTGAGTCTCACCTCTTCTTAAGATATAAGGTTATGCTTGAATAAATATTAATGGCTTTATAAATCAATATTAATTTTTTTTCACAATTTATATGGAGTATTATAATATCTTTCCCTAAACATGTGACGTCGTAGTCACAAAACCTTACAATTGGGCCCGATTCTTCTTCCCTTTTGTTCATCTCCTAATCAAAGAGTTACTGCTAGAAGGTTGGGTTTGATATCATTTGATCTAAAAGTTTTTAATGAATATTGATATGTTATTTACTATTTAACCTTATAAGTCAATATCAATTCTCCCTCATATAATTCATTCATATGAAGTATCACATATAATATTGGATGTCTTGTTTAGGTACACTCGTTTTGACTTCATAAAATTGAATTTTGCAAGACACCTACAAGTTGAATAAAAAGTAAGAGGAGCATAGTCAAACTAGACTGTTTGAGCTTACTGGTTTTGCAAGTTAGCATTTAAACTCTGCAAATTTTTTTTTCGATTAAGTATCTCATATTAGCAACTATTCCCATTAAATGTCCATTTTACGAATAAAAAGTTAGTACATGCTGTACAAACAAGACAATGGATGCTAATCATTTTGAAAATGTGTCGGTGTTGGTGTCGATCTACGAGAAACATTTGCACTAATGAGACAGACAATAAACTACATACATACAAATTTTTTCAGTCACTATATTACCGAAACATGCAAAGTTACAGTATTAACGTAATTGTTATTTGTAATATATTAGTAATAAATAAATAGTAACTTAAGATAATTTAGTTAATTTATTATAATTTAATAATAAATAAAATTTGATGCTATTAGTTTTTACGGAAAAAAAAGAAGTAAAATAGAATATCATTAAAATAATAAATGTAATTTGAGAAAAATTAAAATGATAATCATGAGAATTGAACTCATAACATCTAATATAAAAACTTTCATATTTACCACTAAACTATTACCTACATCTAATTGATAGTTACTCTTAAAATATACATATCATATATTTAATTTTTATTTTTTAAAAAATTCATAATTAATTTATTTTAGCCCTAAATTTGCCCCTTTGTGCTGGTTATATATATTGTAATCAATTAAGCCTCATAATTGACATTGTTATGTGTATTTTTCGATTCTTTTGCCCTTTCAATTAATTCATTTGATTAACATTTGTAATTATACCAAAACTTTAAAGAATTTGGCTGGTACAAAGGCAAAATATGCCTTTCTTTTACTAGATCCTTCTTACCAATATGCTAGCATGGATGGAGGGTAATGCCTGGTGAAGGGTAATGCCTGCAGTATAATTGGACTTTTGAAATAGGTCATTCTAACATGTGAACATGATCATCACCTTTTTATATTTTAGTAACTTGACTATCTCGAGCATCAGCATAACCTTTTGAAATTTTAGGACTATCCAGAGCATGACCATCCTTTTTATATTTTAGTACCTTGACTGTCTCGAGCATCGTCACCTTTTGATATTTTAGGATTATCCAGAGCATCACCATCACCTTTGTATATTTTAGTACCTTGACTATCTAAATTACACGACTTGGGATATGCGGAAAACTATAGCAAACTTCAACAGAGCTGTCGATGGAGGAGACCAACATAGATATATTGTAACTATCCGAGATCCTGTGATATATATATATATATATATATATTATAAAATAAGATTAAGGATAAAGATGCAAATATTTTAAAAACTAGAGATAAGATGGTCTTTTATGGGTAGGAGTATATAAGTCCAAGATGACCTAACGTTTCTCTCTTTTGGTATTTTATACGATAAACAATAAAAATGCACTAGAAATGCTCTCTATAGAAAAACCTAAAGACAACTAAGGAGGGGACAACAAGGCTCGATTTTAACTTCTTTCAAGTAAGATTTTACCATGAAATGGTTGATAAGAATACATAATTTAAAATTTACCTCTGTTATGCCGCCTTGTTATTTTAGAATTCTAAATTGGAGAAAAGACATAACAAGCATGGAAATCCATTAAGCAAAGATACAATTTGTGGAAGTTTTGATGTAAGTAAGCTAATTCATGTAATCTAATTAGAAATACATGGAGAATTGAAATTAAGAGGAATTGGAATAGAGGAATTAGGGTTAATGAAAGGATATGAAGAAATACATGGCCTATCTAGATGGTCATGTTTTGACTGTGTTAAACCCTAAACATATTGAGAGATACATGGTCTGTCCACATGGTCGTGTTTCGACCATGTTGAACGCAAAACCTTACAGAAAGATACACAGCTTCCCAACACGGCCATGCCATGCCTGTATTGAACCCAAAACTCACAAAAAGATACACGACCTTTGACACAATTGTGTATTAGCCCATGTTAAGCTACATGCCCTCCAACATGGTTGTGTTAAGTGAAACATAACTTCATTGTATATCCATTTAACTCCTAATTAAACTAATTTCTACACAACCTAAATAATTAGTAAAACCTTAGATAACCTAATAGATTAGAGAAATTAAGGGATTATACTATTCTTATATTAGTACTAAGAAGAATGCATTGATGTTGCATAGATTCAGCTTAAGTTCAAGACCATACGTGCTTAAGGCTAAGATTCAAGGTATGTATAACCTGTGTGTTGTTTTGTATTTGTTTAAGTTAGTATAATTATTAAATTTGATTAAGTTGAATGATTTGACTTAAGTGCTTAAGTTGTTATTGTATGTGCTTAGCTCGACTTAGGGACTCATAGTGGCAAATCCCTAAAGAGCACCCCAATGATCCTTGTATGATATTATCCTCAATAGAGTCATGCTTGAAAATGATCTGGGTTAAATGTTACATTAGTAGTTTAAGTATAACATAGGTGTAGGGCTCATAGGGGCAGTTTCCATCACCAAGTTTAAGTGTTTAGGTGATCATAGGTGTGGACACTACAACAAATTCAATATTAGACGATGTTTAATAAACGTTGCTAAACATGAACTAAACATCGCAAAAAAGATTTAGCCACATTTAATAACCATTGCTAATAGACTTCGCCAAAGGTCCGTCGCAAAAAATATCTGCGATGTTTATAAAATAAATGTTGGTAAAGGTGGAAACGTAGCTAAATGTGTTATATGGGGTGACACTTAAACATTGTTAAAAATAGGTAATATGCGAAATTTAAATATAGTAAAAAGACAATTAAAAATTTAAAGGGTGTGGTAAATGAGTAATACAAGCAACGTTTAAACGTAGTAAAAGACTAACATTATTAATGCTTAGATGGAACTAACTGTTATGATAGAAGACGTTTAAATGTAATAACAGCATATTTAAAAAAATTATAGACACAAAAGCGCAGTAAATGAGTAATATTGGTGACATTTAAACGTAGTAAAAGACTAACATTAACAACGTTTACACATAACTAAAAATTATTATATGCGACGTTTAAACGTAGTGAAACCACAATTAAAAAAATTAATGGAAAAAAAAAAGCACGGTAGTTGAGTAGGTATCGGTGACGTTTAAAAGTAATAAACTGATAATAAAGATATTACTGGCAAAAAATGGTAGTTAAACATACATTTATGACGTTTAAACGTTGTAAAAGAGTAACATTGGCAATGTTTAGACTTAGCCAAAGGTAATTATGCTCGACGTTTAAACATTATGAAATAGTATATTGGCAACATTAAAATGTCACTATAATAGGTATCGATTTTGACTTGCTTTCACAGTCTTTATATGAGCCAACATACACCTATTTAGTTATACACAATTATATATACCATGCACATTTCTTTCTCACATATTCAAATGAACTCCATAAACATGATGCTTTCACATCAACAAAACTTGGGAGCAATATCCATAACTAAAAAAATCCAAATAAGATGAAAAAAAGTCAAACTTCAATAACTTTAACCTTAAACATTACATGAACTCATCTAACATCCTATTTCTTGCATCAATGTTCATCATCACTACTTTCATCATCTTCATCCTCATCATCTTCGCTATCAATTTTTTCTTCACTACTTTCCATATAATCACTATTAGATGAACTGAGTGAATAAACAAGGTCTTGTGCATTTTGTGTTCCGATCACAAAATATATAACCTTTAGACAACACATGCATACAATATATCATTTTTTTTTGTTTTTTAAATTGAAAGAGAGAGAGAGAGTGGGGGGAACAAAATACTATCACATATTATGGTTATTTACATGAAGTACTTGG
>JBBMOL010002687.1:0-21985 GCA_037954665.1 Laguncularia racemosa
CAAAAGGGGGAAATAATCTTCTCTTCAAGGTTACTAGCTGTAAGACGCTTCCTATCATCATTATTCTACACTCCAAACAATGCTTGAGAGTTTCCTTCCCAATTAGTCCCCATAGAGTATTTTTTGGGGGAAACTTACTCAGTTGTTAGGACCTTTTCAGACCGGGGGATTTTTTAAGCTCATGGAGATTTTTCCTACCAAAAACCAAATTCCAGTAACCCAGTCAAACCAGGCGTTATCTATTAAATCAAGAGGAAAAAAATGGCGTCTTTTTGTCTTTATAATTAATTTTTTTAAAACTTTAAAACAAAGGGGGGCAGCTGTAAACACCCCATTTTGCCCTAAGAACAAAAATATCAATTTCTAATTTTTCCAAATTTTTTCCAAATTTTAGCAAGTGTAAACCCCCCTTTTTTTGCCCTAAGAATGAATAAAATCATTTTAAATTTTTCCAATTTTTTTTTAAAATTTTAGAAAAAATAATAAAAATATTAAAAAAAATAAAAATAAATAAAAAAAACACATAAATTTTTTTAAAAAATGTTTTTGAAAGCAATTTTAAATAATAAACAATTTTTAAAAATTTTTTGAAATTTAAAAAAAATACAAAAAAAAAAAAAAATTGCATCGATATGACAATTTGCGATTAAAGAAAATTAGGAAATTGGGCCCCTCATGGCTCTGTGTGGCTGGGAGCGTGTAGGCCAGAAGGTCCGGTTCAAACCCTCCCCCGAGCACTCTGTGCAATTTTTTTGTCTTTCGCCTGGGTTGCCACTGGCAGCGTGGATTGGCAAAGGGGAAGTCCCGTGCCCCGGCGGATCGTCTTCTTCGCAGCCCCCCCGGGGAAAAACCCGGCAGAAAACCGAAAAGGGTTGAAATTGCGGGGATTTCTTCGAACTTTTTGGTTTTCAATAAACAAAACCGAATTATCCAGAAAAAACACAAGATTACCAAATCGACAAAAAATGGTTTGGGAAAAAAATCAAATCTAAAAAACGGAAAAATAGGGGTTTTCTAAACCCCCCCGGATTTGAGCTTATCCGGGTCCCGTTCGAAGTCCTATAAATAGAGGGGATTGGGGGAAAAGCCAAAACCGAATCAAATGAGAGAAAGTGAGAAAAGAGTGCAAATGGGAAGGACCCAAATCGCGTTGCCGATGGGTTTTTAAACCCACCACCAGGAGACGATTGGGAGAAAAACCCCACCACCACCATTGGACTCGCACCCCAAAAAACTAGGATTCGACACCTCACCCTGACGAAAGACCCCCGGGAAGCGTGAAGGGCACCCTCTGCCGCCGCAACCGACCCAGTTCAACCCGATTCGACCCACCGACCCGACCCCAACCCGCCCGGGGGATCTAAGTAAACCCATTTTCCAGATTTTTTTTATTTTTTTTTTTTTTAAAATTTTTTTTGTTTATTTTTTTTTTCCAATTGATTTATTTTTTGTTATTTTTATTATTTTTATTTTTATTTTTTTAAATTTTTTTTTTAAATTTTTTTGGGTTTTATTTCCTAAGTAGGAAAAATGTAAAAATTAGGTTTTTTTTTAGATTTTAATAATGTAGAAAAAAAAAATAAAAAAAAAATAAAAAAAAACATAGAAAAAAAAAAAATTTGGGAAAAAAATTTAATAAAATTTAGATCTCAAAATAGGATAGATAATAGCTTAGGAAAAAATTTTTCACAAAAATCAAAAAAAATTAAAACAAATCATAAAAAATCATAAAAATTAAAAAAAATTTTAAAAAAAAAATTTTTAAAAAAATCATAAAAATCATAAAACATAAAGTTTCAAAAAATAAAAAAATTAAAAAAAAAGATTTTTTGGGCACTTAAAAAATCTTTTTTCCCAAAATAAATCCAAAATTGTGTTTTCCCAAAAATCTTTTTCAAACAATTAAAGTTTTAAAAACTTAGATTTTTAAAAAAAATCCCAAAAATGATAAAACTAAAGTGAAAGAGTTTTTAAAAATTAAAATTCGCAAACAAACTAAAAGTTTTCAAAAACGAACTACAGTTTTGTTTGTCCGGGAAAACAGGTACTGGGCACCCATTCGGGTAAACCCCATAAAATAAATAAAAATATTTTCTTAAAATAATAAAAGTAAAAAAAACACAATAAAAACATTTCTAAATGGAACAATTTTAGGAGTTAGGTGGTAACCGAAAGGGTTTTAATAGTTACCTCCGGACTTAAAAACTCGGGTTTTTCCCCTTTTTCCTCTTTTCAAAAACGAAAGGGGAAATAAGACGACAAAGGCTAAATAAACTAATCCGTTCTTTTTGTTTAAATTCAATTTTTCCCAAAAACAGTTGGGGGCGACCCCAAAAATCAAACGAATTCCAAACTCAAGTCGAGGATCTACATTAGATGAGATAGGGTTTCTAATGGGATAGGAAGAGAATGCAAAAAAATTGGGATGACAGGAGGCGACTCCAAAGGGGCCCCATGAAAAGGGGAAAAGCCACCTAAATTTTCGAATGGTTCTTTTTAAATGGTCTTCAATTATTATTTGTTACTACTTTCAGGAATTAGTTAGATTCTATTTTCCTTTGCTAGGGGGGGTTTGCATGCAATGTGTGTGTGAGTAATGGGGTTAAAAACCCGGACCCCCTAGAAACCTAAGACGGGGAGCCTTTGTGTAGGTTTCGGCGAAGTGAGTTGATTCACCGTTCGGGACCTTAGGGTCCCCACCATCTTCGATTGGCCGAACCCCAATTTTTTTTCGAAAATGCGGAGGCCATAGAGCTCGGGAACCAGGTAAACCAACCTACTTGCAACATAACATCATAAGGGGTTGAAAATTGATGACGATGTAAGGGTTTGTTGTTTTTTTCAGAGTTCGAATTTTTTCCCCTGTAATGCTTTATAGTCCTGTTTGTAATTAGGCAATTTCTTATTGTAAATAGATGGCTACACCGCAGTCGACCTTTTTCCTCCGCAAAGAAATTCGGTATACAAACCTTTGGCCCCAAAAATTGGTCTGGACCATTGGTTTCCCTTGTAAAACCCCAGGGGAAAAGCAGGTCTCATCCAAAAAAAAGATGGGCCCCTCCTCTCATGACAAAGAAAGTAATTTCCTTTAGTTCGAGCCATGCTCCAATGAGCCCCTGCTTTCTTTATCGGGCCGCATGAGATCCCCCCCTACCCGGGGGAGTACCCCAGTTGCTACGGGGGCCCCGCGCAACCGATAAAATCTATAGCCAGACCTCGACCCCGGGCCAACCCGGGACCTTCACAGATATTGCATCCGAAAAAGCATCAACAAAGCCCTAGCAGATTTAAATTTGGATATTGCATACGAATGCATGTTTTTGGAACCCGGGTTATCGCCCAGAGGACAAGGGGATAGGAAGGACTATTTGTGGGGACCCAAAAAACTTACAGAAGGGAAGGGTGAACGTTTTTCATCTTGACAGCCTTCGCCCCCCATTTTCCCTACCGGCCCCTTCTATATTCATACCGGGTCGCAAGGGTGACCCAATTTTAGGGGGAAGATCTTACATCCCGGCTCATTGGCGAATAGATCCGGAACTTAAATTTCCTCAAGAAGAAAGGGCCCAGGGACCCTTCGCTCAACCCTAACCTTTGCTGATAGGGTTTGAAAGCCCCCTTTAAGTGTTTGGGTTGAACATGGTCCAAAAACCTTAGCCACAGGTGGATTCGTAAACTCAAAAAAAAAAGGTAAGTTGCCCACGACCTTACCAGCCCATTTGGTGAGCTTTAGGACTTCAGTCCCAAGGGATATTTCTTGGACAACCAGGGGGAGTTGCTGTAACAAAATCATTTGCCCTGCAGAATTTCCGAGCATACCTTTAATAGAATCACGATGTTTTGGATTACCCCAACCATGGTCCCCATTTGGTACCACCCAAAGATATATTTATCGCCCCTCGCTGGGAGTAGTCACCTTTGAGTATCAAGACCCGAACCTGTTGGTACCGAAAAGTTTGCTAAGCTGGCAGAGGTCAAGGCATTTTGGGAAGCCAGAATTGAAAGCCCGAATTTGGACCTGGGGGAGTTAGATGGCGAAGTGGGAAAACACCGAGCCACCAGAGATTTTGTAATCTGCTACTAACCAGACAGGGGAAAGGCATACGGGTTCCGACGTCCCCCAACCAAGACCAACAAGATCAACCGGAGACAAAATTACCTAAGCAAGTCAAGGCCCGAGGGAAAATATATTTTAAAGCTGCATATCATAAAAAGACATCGGAAGGGACTTTTCAAAAAAATCCACCAAAGGAAAAAAGGCCTTGGGAAGCACAATTGGAAAAGACCCAACCCAAAGCAAAAAATTAGAAGCGTCTCAATGAGAAGTCTGAGCCCCACAACAGAAGACTAAAAAGCTAGGAAATGGATCATTTTTTGTAATTTTTTTTTTGATTATCGAACTCCAAAATTTTTAATATATAAAAGTAAATTTTTCAATATTACATTGTAAATAAATTGTAACCCCCTTTTTTTTTTAGCATCCGCGGACACATGCATATCATTTTGCTACATTACACTAAAACAAAAAAAAAAAAAAAAATGCCATCCAGGTATCAAAATGCTTCCCAAAGCAACCGAACCCCCTAAAAGCCCAAATTCTCACGCGCTAAAGAACAAAATGGCCAACGTAGCGACAATCGCAAAAACGCTAATGCTGAAGTGCTCGGCTCTAAATCATTCCCTAGAAAAAAAGTCCAACAACTGGTGCCCGGGTTCACCTTTTAACTAAAAAGCATCGGCCTCCTCGCAGCACTCACCAACCCGGAAGAGTTTTCAGGGGCCAGAAAGGAAAAGCGGGGGGGGAGGGACCCTTTGGGAAATATAAAGAATAAATTTCCCCACCTAAAACTCCCCTTTGAATATGAGACAAAGGTCAACCAGGGGCCAACCTCGCGACCTAAAAAAGGAAAAGGAAGAAAGGCAGAAGGAGAGGGAGAAGCGCTTTTCCAGCCTTCTGACAAGATAAAAACCCCATTGACCCCGAGGTTTTAAAACAGTCAAATCAAAAATTGCCCATACAGGGAAGAGGTATCCCTTAAAGTTCAAGCCCCCAGAGTTCGAAAAGTATAGGGGACCAGTGCCCCAAAATGCATCCGGCTATTATTTGGAAAAGAGCAAGTTCTCAATACGAGCAACTCATGCCCCGCATTCCAAGATAGCCTCACAGCCCTCACTAGTCTGGTATCCCAAACCTGGACTTCAACATTGTTAACACCTGGAGAATTTACCCGGGCATTTTATGCCCAATAAAGTTCAATTTGAAGTCCCCCCATCCGTAATCGACCTGGGGAGCTCCGGAAGAGACTCTGGCCGTTCAAGGAGTTGCTCAGCGTGGAGAGCCAGCCCCCCCCAGGGTACAACCCCGATATTAAAAGGGAAATTGACACCATTTTGTCAATACCCTGGACAAGACTTACTTTTCACACCGGTAGGCCGACCTCATCCAGTTTTGCGAGGTAGTGGCTGGGGGATGCGGGATTGAGAATCCACACCCCCGGTAGCTCCAAACAATGGAGCCTCTTAGGGCACACCGACAAAAAGGGCCTTTAGGAAAAAACAAGCTAAGAGTCCACTGTCAGCACAGCCACTCCGGGTAAGGCAAAAAAATCTGGGACTCGTTGACATTCCAGCCACGAATATCCCAGCCCAACAACCCACGACGGGTCACGCCTGGGCCGCCAGGGCCCCAAAGGCAGTTCACTAAACCCCGTACCGCTCAGTCAAGTTTTGCTCGTTTGAGGGCAGAAAACTTTATCATTTTAACTCCCAAGACCGGTATAGGCCAAAATTTCGACTAAAACCTAAATGTGACTACCACATAGGTCGGAGGGGTATTCACAGATAGGTGCGGAGGCCCCGGGCAAAAAACCCAAAGATTTAATTGATGGGGGAATATACAGCTGGATTTCTGAACCCCCAGCACCCAATATCAAAATAACCCCTCCCCAAATCAAAGCCCACCTTAAAATAGATCACATTGAGAGTCGATCCCAAAAAGTCCCAACAAATCCGGGAGCAACAGAAGAAGCAATCCCCCCAAGCCCAAAGAAACACCAAAAGCACACATTAAAAAAGGGGGTTGCCGGAGACCCAAACGGTCGCATTTTGGGAAATCACATGGGAGATTTCAGTATTTGATAAACTATTCTTTATCCCCCGGCAGGGGCCGCCTAGGGATGGGAACAGAATTTGAGGAAGAAGAAAAAACCCCAAAGGGAGAGGGAAAAACTATCAACATGATCAATTCTCATTCGAAGACAGGGTTAACAGTGCTATGAAGGACAATCAACTGAGGAAAAATCCAAAAAAAAGATTGTAAAATTTCCCCGATCCCGGCAGAAAAATTTACAGCTGCACCGTCAAAACATCGGGCCCTCGAACAAGAGAAACCCTCCTATAGGGGGGAGGGAAACACCCGCTCTGGGAGATTATACGATCCAAATATAAAACCCAACAAAATACCCAAGGGGAGAAAGGAGAAAAAAGGGGAAAGGGGGACTTGCTCATTTACAAAGATGTAAAGGGCCCGTGAATCAAATCGGAACAATTAAAAAAAGTTCCAAAAATATCATCAGGCCCTTCTCACAAAACCCGACCCCAAGGAAGCACCTTTAAAGGCGAAAAAGATTGGCCCGGGAAGGTATCGCTAAGACAAGATATCATGTGGGGGACTCCATCTTCAAAAGGGCCCGATACCCTCCCCCGGGAAGAACTGGGAGAAGAGGGAGACCAACATACCAAACCATGTTCAAGTGGTCGGGTGCAACGAACCATTGTCCCCCGGGGTACTCTTTGAAAAACGGATCATCCCTCAACGTTTCCCTTTGGCAAGCTGATTTTTTTGGGGGTTTTCGACCCAGAAACAAAAAACCTAGCCCCACGGTTTCAGGCCTTGACAGTTCAAAGAGAGATATAGTGGGGAAGTAAACCCTACCGTAGAAATCGGTCCACAAGATTCCACATCTCCTTCCAGGTCCTCGACATCCCAAGGTCTTTTAACTTGTTTCCGGGACCCCCCGGAAAAAGGCTGGAGCCATCCCCTCTAGTCTTCACCAAAGGGTCAAGTTCATTGCAACGGGCAGATAGTCTGGTACGGGGGCGAACAGGATTACGCCATATACAGAGAAAAGCCATACCTTATTTTGGGGAAAAGGGTTCAGAAGACCTGGGTTTGCAGATTTTCAAGAAGTAACATGGTAACCACAAGGAGGGGCCCCAGTTTTAAAAAAGGGGCAGCAGGGGCGTTTTTGGGCTAGGGGACATTCCTACAACCGCAGAAGAAGCGCAAACAAAAGGTGTCAAAGGGGAATAGGGGGAAGCTGTCGACACCCAGATGTGCATCCCACCTCCCAACAATCTTTCCGAAAGCAAAATCATTCAAGAGCCCCGGGTAAAAGAAAAGGGGCGACAACAAGGGAAACCAAACCCCCGCAAAAGCCAACCAGCACCGGGTTGAACAATTGGTTTTTTTTTTCCTATATAGCGCTGGTTAGCTCAAAAATAGAAAAATTATTAAAAAAAATTTATTGAGACTCTTTGTCAAATTCAATTTTCAGTTTGTTTTTTTCTTAATTTAAACTTTTATTTTTTTGTTTCTCACATCTCCCCACCATCAAACGTAAGGATTTTTCACCAGGTAAAAGTAAAAACGCTGATATCGTTTTTAACGTTGCTGGGGCAGTTGTTGAAAACATACTTAGACCCCAAATAATACAAAAAATTGGGAAAAAAAAGAACAAAAACGGAATCCGATCGACGACCTTGGAAAAATAAATCTAGGAAACTGGAAAAACCTAAAAAAACCCCAAAATCGGGCCCGTTTGGTGCCGAACAAAAAAAGTGAATAAACCCAGCTATTAAAGGAATATGCAGTGTGTTTTCCTGTCATAGGTGACTGCTAAGGCTAGACCCAAACGATAGTGGGTTTATAGGCTTCCCACAAGGGAAGAGTCAAACCTAAAAAACAAAAATTGAGAAGATTTAGGCCTGACATCTTGCTGAAGATTAAGGGAAAAATCAAAAACTGCGGGAATAGGGTTCATTGAAGTATCCGACACCCGAATAGGTAGCAAATAAGTCCCGTCATGAAAAAGAACGGAAAAGTACGCGTTGTGTAGACTTTCGGGACTTAAAACCAAACTACGCCCAAAGGGGTAACTTCCCCCTACCTCCATGATGTTTTAGTAGACAAAAACCCCGGGAAACCATCTCTTCTCATTCATGGTGGTTTTCAGGAATAATCAAAAAAAAATGGCTAAAAAGATAAAAAAAAACAACTTTTATCAAACATAGGGAACTTTCTTTAAAAGTCATGCCCCCGTTTTTTAAAAAACCGGGCAACGTATCAGAGAGCTTGGTCACAAAACTTCACGACATGATCATCGAGAGGTTGAAGTATATGTCGACGACTGATACCAAATCCCAAAAAGGGGAAAGCCAATAGATATCCGGGAAATTGTTTAAACGACTAAGAAAATTCCAGCTCAAGTTAAACCCCCAAAAATGCACTTTCGGGGGACAACGGGGGAAATTGTTTTGGGTTTGTCATAACTAGGAAGGCATTAAAAAGACCCTGACAAGGTAAAATCCAATTAGAACTACCTTCCCCCCGCCCCTTAAAGAATGAGAACTTTTCTGGGAAGATTAAATTATATAGCCTTTTTATCTCACAACTCACCGACAAATACCCACCTTATTCCCTCGTGAAGAAGAAAGTACAATAGAAGGGCGATGAAAGCGAAGAGGATTCGGACGATCAAAGAATATTTATAAAAAACCCCCGTCTTGATAGTCCCGAAGCAAGGAAAGCCCTTGTTTTATACCTCACTATACTCCCCGAATCCATGGGAGTGTGCTGGGCAGAAAATGAAGAAGGGAAAAGAGCGTTTCCCTATATTACTAAGCAAAAAAGTTCACAAAAGGGGAACAGAGGTACTCAAAGGGGGAGAAGACGTGTTGTGGTTAATTTGGTCATGTACGACAGGGAATACACCTTTACTTCATTTGACTCCTGACAAGCAACCCCTTTAAATACTTTGGCAAGAAAACCCGCTTTGTGGAGAATCTCTAAATGGGAAATGCTCCTACTAGTTTGACATTACATACATAAACAAACTCGATGAAGGGCAAGCCTAGCGACCCAAAAGGCGGAACACCCCGTCGAACAGTTCCTAAGAAAACAGGGCCCCAAATTTTCCCAAAGAGAATATAACAGTGGAAAAAGTTGGTAGAAAACTTTGGGAAGAGCAGAATGCTAAATGGAAAAAATGTTTTTCGATGGGGCTCCATGTTTCGGTTTGGGGGTTTGGGGGGTTTGAATCCCAGATGGGACCAATTCCCCGCGCAAAGAGACTTACTTTCCTATACCCAAAAAAAAATCGCAGAATATGAAGCATGTTTCTGCCTCAAAATGGCCTGTCAATGGAAATCCCCGAATTAAAGTATATGGAGATTTTCGCTCTCAAATACAAACCAAAGGGGGAATCAAGACTAAAAACCCCAAACTAGTACTGTATCATCAAAAACTTGACGAGCTAATTGAAGAATTTAAGGCAATCACTTTCACAACTCCCAAACCAGATCAATTGCGATGCCAGCCACCAGCACTATGATCCCGAAATGGGGGGCCGAAGTTCAACCGATGAAAATAGACACGAAAGTCGGGCCCCCCCACTCTTAACAATTTAAAAAAACAAGATGACAAGCCCTGGTATTACGTATCAAGACCTTTTTCCAAGAAGGTAAATACCCAAATGGGTAGTAAAATACCAAAGAACACTCAGAAGGGTTTGCAACCATTTCCATTAAGGGTCTATACTTTACAAGGATCATCCGATACCCCCGTCAGATTTTGGATAAAAATGAAGCATGGAACTGGAGGAATACTGAAGGGTATTTTGGGCCCCATAGAATGGCACATATTGGCCCAAAAATCATGAGGTTAGGTATTTTGGTTGACCATGAATCAATTGCATAAAACATTCAAGCACTGTCAATTTTGTCAAGCTAGCAAACCGGATAAAATGCTCCGCCCAACGACTACATTGTTTTTCAGCACCATCCTTTCTCCAGTGGGGGGAAACGACATAATAGGCCCGTCACTCGCAGCATCTAATGGCCACAGGTTTATACTATACGATTGATTACTTCACCAAAGGGTAAAGCTTCATATAACCAATGTCACAAAAGGGGGAATAGTCCCTTCTTGAAAAGGGACATAATAGCCCATATGGGTTCCTGAGTCCTCCACCGAATGGGCCAATCTTAAAAAACAAAAGGACAGGTTTTGTCAACAAATTCCCCTAAACCATAGAAATTCAACTCCCTACCCCACCCAAATGAAAAGGGCATTGAAGCAGCTAACAAAAAATCAAAAAGTCATCGAAAAAATGACAAAACTTACAAAGATTGGGGACGAAATGTTACCGTTTGCTCTTTTGGCTTATAGGACTTCAATAAGAACATCCCGGGGCCACCCCTTTTTTATTTGGGTTTTGTTACAAACATGCTACCAGTTGAATGAAATACCATCATTCGAAACCGTCAGAAATCAAATAACTGAACAGATTGGGAAAGAAGAGGCTTATCAGGAATCTGATTGATGAAAAAAGGCTTACCGCCTATGTCAGGGCCCGTGTTACCAACAAAGAATGGCCCCAGCTTTCAAAAGATGAGACCTCGATATTCAAAGGGGGATTAGTACTAAAAAAGGTTCTTCCCAAAACCCAAGACTCCAAAGGGAAAAATTTACCCAAAATTGAAAGGCCCCCAGTGGTGAAAAAAGGGTTTTTCAGGAGGGGCTTTGATACTAACTCAAATGGATGGCCAGAATTTAGAGACCCCCCTTAAAACAACTGTAAAGATGTATATCCCTTTGCAAGGGAATCGAAATTTGCCCCTGTTTTTTAAAGCCCAAAATTCGAACAAATTTTTTGAGTGAGTTTTTACTTTTTTTCAAGCAAAGCAATATTCCGAAGGGGGATAATCCAAATCAATTCCCATCACAAAAAAAATTCCTAAAACTTACCCCTCACTTCGCCAAAAAAAGATAAACCCCAAAAAGAAATGAAACTTTAAAATAGTTTGTGATTAATTCTATCTATTTTTGGGATTAGAACTGAATGCATAGTGGATACATTACCATCAAAAAAGCCATGGGCATAAAGAAAGGGGGGCACAACAAAATTTTTTAAACCCCCTGCCAAATAAGAGGAAATGAAGCAGAAGCAAACCCGCCCGAGGGTTCGGTTGTTTGGTTAATATTTCCCATAAAAGGAAAAAACTTTTTAAAAAAAATAATATCATGAAAGGCATCACATCATTTTGCCAGTCAGTAAAAATATTCAGAAACTAAGATGATCAGCCCCCTAGTTTTGGGACTTGTCTAAACATTCCCCTTAATAGGGTATCAGCCCAAGAAAAAGGGCCTTTCCTTAGGTCTTTTCTAAGGTCAGCCTATAAAGGCACCTTTTTGAGATATCATTTTATCTTTGTTTTATCAGCCCCAAAATGAGCACTTTCCTAAAAAAATCTGTTCTCAAGGGCAGTCATAAGGGGACTTTTTGAGACGTTCAATCAATTTATTTGGTTGGGAGGCCCAGATGGGGACTTTCCCAAAAAACTGTTCTCAAGACACTATAAGGCACTTTTTTTAGACATTCAATCAATTTTATCATAGGGTTTGTCGCCCAAAATGGGGACTTTTCCAAAAAAGTTGTTTTCCAAGGTCATAAAAGGGGGACTTTTTGAACAACCACCTAGGTTTGTCAGCCCCAAATGGGGACTTTCCTAAAAATCATTCTTTAAGTCAGCTCATAAGGGCACTTTTTGAGACAGTTCAATCAATTTATTCAAGGTTGCCCGCCCCAAATTGGACACTTTCCTAAAAAACTGTTCTCAAGGTCAGTCATAAGACACTTTTTGAGACTTTCAAACAATTTTTTCATGGGTTTGTCAGCCCAAATGGGCACTTTCCTAAAAAATCCCCTTCTCAAGGGCAACTCATAAGGGGACTTTTGAGACACCCCATAGGTTAGTCACCCAAGATACACTTTCCTAAAAATCTACTAAGGGTTTGTCAAAACCCAAGAGGGCACTTTTCCCAATTTCCCCAAGTCGCTCTTGGGGCCTTTTTGGAAATATTTTTCCAAAAAGTTCTAGTCAACAAGACGTTCTGTTGACAGGTCCAGCTCATAAGGGGGCTTTCCCAAGTAAATTTTTTTCCCAAAGGGTTTCAAGTTGATAAACGCTTCCCTTCATCATTTCTCCTACATTCCAAACAATCTTGATATGTTTTTTACACCAATTATCACCCCTAAAGCACTTTTTTGGGGAGGGAACATTACTCTAAATTGTTTACCGTGTTATCTATTTAAGAGGCCAAAAAAAGGGGTCTTCCTTTTTGTCTTTGTAGTTAAGTTTTTCAAAATTTACTACAAAGAAGGGCAGCTTAAACACCCCATTTTTGCCCTAAGAATGAATAATAACAATTTTCAATTTTTTCCAATTTTTTTTTAATTTAGCAAAAATAAAAAAAAAAAAAAAATAAAAATAAAAAAGGAAAACACATCAATTTTTTAAAATGTTTTTAGAAATGGCAATATTAAATAATAAACAATTTTTTCAAATTTTTTAAATTTCAAAAAACAAAAAAAAAAAAAAATTCACGCAATTAAATTTTCGATAAAGAAAATCAGGGAAAATTGGGCCCGCTCACTGGGTCTGTGTGCGCATGGGGAGGGGTGGGGGCCAAGGTCGCGAGTTCGAATCCCCCTGAGACTCATGCAAAAATTTTTTATCTTCCGCCTGGGGCTGCCCGTGGCAGCGGTGATTGGCCGAAGGAAGTTTCCGCTTCGCGCGTGATCGTCTTCTTTGCAAGCCTAGCCGAGAAAAATCCGGTAGAAACCGATAAGGTTGAAATTGTGGTTTCTTCGAATCTTTTTTGGATTTTCAATAAACTAAAACCAATTAAACCCTAAAACACAAAATTTCAACAATCGGCATCAAAAAGGTTGGATAAAATAAAAACTAAAAAAACGGGAAAAAAATTTGGTTTTTTCTAAAACCCCAGATTTGGCTTATCCGGGCGATTCGAAGTGTTATAATAGAGGAGGAGTGAAGAAGCCAAAACAAAGAATCAGAATTGAGAGAAATGGAAAAGAGGGGAAACGGGGGAGACCCAAAATCGCGAATTGCCCACCGGGTTGAACCACCACCAGGAGATGCTGGGAGCAAACCCCCCACCACCCTTTGGGTCGCACCCTCAAAAAGCTAGGATTCGACACCTCAAAACCCGCGACGAAAAACCCCCGGGAAATCGTGAACGAGCATCCTCCACCGCCCCATCCGACCAACCGACCCCCTTTAACCCGATTCGACCCACCGATCGACCCGCGACCCCCCCGGTCAGGGGAAGCCGTTTTCTAGATTTTTTTATTTTTTATTAATTTTTTTTGTTTATTTATTTTTTTCCCAAAATTTATTTAATTTTTTATTTATTATTGTTGTTATTTTTTTATTCATTGGGGTTTGGTTTTTTTTTCCATAAGTAGGAAAATTAAAAAATTAAATTGTTTTTAGATTTTAAAATGTAGAAAAGAAAAAATGAAAAAAAAAAAATAAAACATAGAAAAATAATAAAAAATTAGGGGAAAAAATTAATAAAAATTTTTGATCTCAAATAGGGAAAATAATACTTAGGTAAAAAATTTTTCCCAAAAAAACAAAATCTTAAAAAAATATTAAAAATCATAAAAATTTTAAAAAATTATAAAAATCATAAAAATTAAAAATTATAAAAAAGTCTAAAAAATCATAAAAAAAAAAATAAAAAATTTAAAAAATCTAAAAATCGAAGATTTAAGAAATTAATAAAAAATTTAAGAAAAATGAGTTTTTGGGACTTAGAAAAATCAATTTTTTTTCAAAAAAAATCCAAAATTGAAGTTTTCCCCCAAAAATCATTTTTAAAAATCAGATTAAAGCTTTAAAAATTAGATTTTTTTTGAAAAAAAACCCCAAAAAGTAAAAAAATAAAGTGAAAGAGATTTTAAAAAATTAAAAAAACACAAAAACTTAAAGTTTTTAGAAAAGGAACTACGGCTTGTTTTTATCCTGGGGTAGCAGGTACGTAGGCACTCATTCGGGCAACCCCTAAAAAAGAAATAAAAAATCATTTTCTTTAAATAATAAAATACAGAAACACAAAAAAACACATTCTAAATAAGAACAATTTTAGAGATTAGGTGGTAACCGTAAGGTTTTAATAGGTTAGCCTCCGGACTTAGAAACTCTGGTTTTCCCTTTTCCTCTTTTCAAAAACGATAAGAGGAAATAACGACGACTATGGTCTAAATTAAGACAATCCGCTCCTTTAGTCTTAATTCAATATTTCCCAACAACATTTTGGGTGGCGACTCCAAAAATCAAACGAAATTCCTAACTCAAGTCGGGATCTCATTAGATGAGCATAGGGTCTAGTCTAAAAGGGATTAGAATGGGAATGCAAAAAATTAGACTCGACAGCAAGAATAATAAAAAATTTCAAAAAAATAAAAATAAATAGAAAACACATCAATTTTGAAAAATGATTTCAGAAATGGCAATAATAAGGATTAAATAATTTTTAAAAAATTTTGAAATTTCAAAAAATAAAAAAAAAATAAAAAATTGCATCGCATATATACAATTTGCGAAATAAAAAAAAATCAGGAAAATGGGCTAGCTCAGCTGGTTCCGAGCCACGGTCAGGCAGGGGCGCGTGGGTGCGAGGTCAGGGTTCGAAACGCAAGGAAGCAGAATCCGCGTTTTGCGAGTTTTTCTTTTGCTTGGGACACGTGGCAACGCACGATTGGCTGGACGAATACGCACTCGCCGGGGCGCATGATCGTCTTCAACCCGGTCCGAGATTGGCCGGCAAGGGGAAAAATTCGGTTTTCCCGGGCCCTTTCGATTCGATTTTTTGCACAAATCCAACAGATCTTCAACAGAATTGAGATAAACATCATCCAATTGGAATCAAATCTCAACAAATCGACGGATTTACATGAATCGGAGTTGGTTCGTTTAACCGCAAATCCGATTTGCCTCGATTGGTGGAAATCCGAGCTTACCGGCTCGATTTCGAAAGCCAAAAAATAGAGGATGAAGTGAGGAAGCCAAAACACAGATCAAAAAGCGAGAGAAAGTGAGAGAAAAGAGAGAATCGAAGTCCGCCGAAGTTTTCGAAGCCGGCGAAGCCGTCGAGCAAGAGCTGGGCAACCCCCAGGAGGTGTTTCTGAAGCAAACCCCCGCCACCATTAGATTCCTCATCCTCGATAACCTAGGAATCGACACCTCAACCGCTGAAGAAGGCCCCCGGAACGCTGTCAACAAGCACTCCCCGCCGCCACATCCGATCGACCCGACCGACCCACCCGCACAACCGACCCGGATCCAGGTAAGTCGAATTTTCCAATTTTTTTTAATATTTTTGTTTATTTATTTGGGTTATTTTATTCCCAATTAATTCATTAATTTGTTTTTTATTTATTTATATGTATTATTTATTTTTCAATAAATAGAAAAATTTAGAAATTAATTTTTTAGGTTAATAATATAAAATAAAATAAAATAAAATAAAAATATAATCATAATAATAAAAATAAAAATTAGAAAATTATAAAAATATTAGAAAAAGATAAAAAAAACTTTAGATTTTAAAAATAGGATAGATAAGGGTCTAGGGGAAATTTTTTTTTCTTTATAATTTTATAAAAAAAAAATAAAAATTAGAAAAATAATAAAAACTAATAAAAAATTAAAAAATTTAAAAAAAATTATAATGATAAAAATTTTTAATGCAAAAAAAGTCAAAAAAGAAAAAAAAATGAGTTTTTTCACTTTGAAAAATTTTTTTCTCAAATAAACCCAAAAATTGATGTTTTCCCTTAAAAATTATTTTCAAAAACAAATTAAAGCTTAGGCTTAGATTTTTTTTGAAAAACCCCAAAAAGGAAAAAACTAAATCAAAAGAATTTAAAATTTAAAATTTACAAACACACTTAAGGTTTTTAGGGAAAGGGAAATAAAAAACTTTTTTGATCCGAAAACAGGTACGTGGCACCTATTTGGGGCAACCTTAAAAAAAATAAAAAAAATTTTTTTTTAGAATAAATTTACTCAAAAACACAATAAAAGGCAACAAAAATAAATAAAAGACATTTCTAAATGGAATTTGATTTTGGAATTAGGTGGGAACCTTAGGGTTTTTTAAAAGGGTTAGCCCCGCTTAGAAAACCCGGTTTTCCCCTTTTTCCCCTTTTCACAAAACGGAAGAGAAATCACGCGACATGGTCCAAATTAAGACTAATCCCCTTATTAGTCTTAATTCAATTTTTTTCCCCCAAACCCCAGTTGGGGGGGCGACTCCAAAATTAAACAAAATTCCTAAATCAAGTTTTGGATCAATTAGATGAGCATGGGTCTATCTAGACGGGTTAAAATGGGAAATTCCAAAAAATTAGGGACTCAACAACGCTCACCTTAGTTTTTATGTGGGGATAATGGCATAAGGTCTTTTATTCAGAGGATGCGTCAAAAATGGAATAAAACAAAATTAAGATATTCTAAAAATATTTTTTTTTAATCGTAGATCTAGAATAGAAATAATTGGACAAATTTGCTAAAATTTGTCTATAACACTGCAACCATTTTATAGCCATATCATTTATACCCAAACCTGTAGAAAAGTGTCATATTGGGAATCGAGAAGCACCAACAGTATATTCACCGCATTCATAAGGAAAAATGAACTTTAGCCTGGTACAATTGTGAAAATGTTATAGTATAGTCAAAAAAACTTTTAAAAAATTCATATTTTATTGCATACATCCTAATCACTGGGGTGTAGTGGAATGTTTGGGACATTCATGGTAGCGAAAGAACATAATACATCTTTATAAGTAAGTGTACTTTGTAAAAGTCAGTAGGTGGAATTCCACCCATGCTTAACATCCTTTCTAAATTTTTTAGGTCGCATTTCATTTTAAACAAAATCTCTACCATGCCTTATTTACGGGAAAAATGGTCAAATTTAAAAAACATACTAGTTTTTCTTATTGGGAACATTTTAAAATCTAAACAAGTTCATACTATCCTTAATGCAAAGATTTTGAAAGTGGCAGTACATCGAATATGGAAAAATGTCCCCACTAAATAGGTTGATATAAAGATTCAAGTTCATCAATGGATGTTGTATTCGTGGCCGTGTTGTCCAACCAAATTTAGAAAATATTTTTGTCAAATCGTATTCACCTAAAATAATACTTATAATAGAAAAATGTTTTGCGCCATATGCCAATTACTGAAAACCCTAAGAGCTTTTAGTCTTTTTTGTACCTACCATGCATCATCTACTTAGTAGCAGTAACTCCATGTATGAATCTTCTTGCCAAAGAATCGGTCCCTTTTCTACGTAAAAAATGGGAAACATGCATCTCAAGAGAATTAAAAAAGAGCTACTAAATTCATGCTTACCGTTCTGAAAATAGCTTAATGATGGTTTTTTGTATGGTTTTTGGGTCATAAGTCCATGAGCTTGAATTCAGCGCTTCTCGCCATTACTATAACCGTGCGGAAAAAATGCGTGAGTCCATGATAGGTTACACTTTGCTAAGTATTTTGCGAGTAGAAATTGTTGTCTACAGCAAAATAACGAAATAAGTGTTTCTCTTTGTAATCCTATTGACTGCGAAATTTGTTATTGTTGATTTATCTATCCCAAACTCTGTAAGTGTTTCGCTCGCATGTGCCTGTTAACGGTGCCATATCCCTCTCCCTTTTTTATATGCATAACTTGATTGGCAGTAGTTGCAATAAACACAACTGCTATCATTTTTCCCTATAATTTTACAAAAAGATTTAGTAATTTTTTTTTATTTAATGGTGCTGGTGGTTTACCTATGGAGCCAGATAGGCTACGTAAGTGCTTTGGAATTTCTTCCTCCAACACTTCTTGCCTTTCTCCTTCTGCCTTCTCCTCATTACCCTATCTGGCAGCGATTCGCATTGTCCGCTAGAAGGCCTTTTATGAAAGCCGGGGTAGTACATCAAGTTTTTTAGGTGTTCATTGTAAAGTCGTGGTTATTATAATCATCCCCTTCAAAATATTGTTGGGGTGATTCTTGCCCCAGGTTTTCCCTTATCACCTTTTCTAGAACGATCCCTTTTAGAAGAAGTTGAACTACCAAAATGACTTGCCATTTTTTAATATTATGATAATTATAAAAATACTAATATGGTAGATAAGGGGACCGAATTTATTAACAGTTGGCAAGAAATACAATAGAAATTATCTAACAATGTAGAAGATGCAAGCACAGCAAATAGAAAAGAAGAGCACAAGAATAAAAGATGAGAGTATATAAAATTTTAAGATGAGAGCAGAAGACAAGAGTGAGTGCAATTTTTGTGTGTGGGAAATTTTGCTCTTTATACCACACTATCAATTTATACAACATCCTTCATCCAACAACACACTTAATTCTTCTGCTCCATTCAACGTTCAAATTTGAAATTTTGAATACCTACATGTTATACGCTACGCCTACACCAACAGCTATAACTTATTCTTCACTATCTGCAATCGTATCAACCTATGCAAATTTTTTCTTTAAAATGCACTCCATGCTTTCAAATTGTCCAACACAAATTTGACTATTTTCAACCTATACTCTCCTTCTGCATTTCTCTTCGACTGTCTTTTCTTGTTCTTTGTTTTTCTTCCCAACGTTGCAAAGTTGTAGCCTTTAAGCTCAATATTTTCTTCACTCTATTCCTACTTCCTTTGACAAATTTTTTCCCTTCTTTTTCAACATTTTCAGGGTACTGTTTTTCAATATTTGCCTTCTTTCGTTGTTCCTCAATTTGGTTTTGAATTTTTTTTTTGTCTTATATGGTAGGTTGGACCCCGCCGATTCAAGTTGACCATGAACTGGTGGGTCAACACCGGGTTCAAGGCCCACCAGTATCACTAGGTTGCGTAATGTAACTTTAAAACATTGAACTTTCCGGCCCAGCGGTTTCCTACCCACCATGCCCATTCCTCAAAAGGGTCAATTCACGGGCCTGAATCGACCCTCTCTAATGTCTATATTACCTTATAGGGCTTTTATTGGATCAAGCAAGTGAGAAACCTTATAATAACCAACCAGTTTTTATCCCTACTACTCATATAGGGTAAGATTAAGATATAACATCAACATACAGTAATATTATTTGGAAAAATTGTACTTTTTAAGTATATAAAAATAATTTTTAATTTACCCCATAAAAATTCTCAATTAGTAATATTAAATATATCAAAATATAATATTTTTAATAATTTATCACATTCTCAAGGTTCAAGTTCATTTGCCCACTGCAAATGTATAACTCTAAAGCATATTAAACAAGTTTTATTATTATGTTAAACAAGTGGTCCTAAATATATGATAGATTTTAACTTCATGATAGTATTTCACGATAAAATTTTTTAGAATTAATATTATCAACTTTATGATTATGCCTACATAAGAAATATATGATTAAAAATAGGGGATTAAATTTTTTGAAGATTACTAAACTAATAAATTTACTAGTTATAAATACATGAAAAAAATAATAGGTTGTTTTGATAATTTACATATATATAATATATATATAATTATAAAAATATAAAAAAATGTTACACGTTTGAAAATGGTTACTTTATGTAACATTAGATTCCAGTTCTAGAATATATGAATCAATACCTATGAGGTAGGTTACAGGTTAGACCTCAAAATTCTTATTCTCCCTATATCCTCCTTACCCCATATTTTATGCAATAAACTTTTTCAATGTAAAAAAAAAAAAAAAAATAATTTTTATTGTAGTTATTTTTACGCTTAATTTCAATTATTTTCTTTTTTAATTGTATTTTTTTATAATTTTCAATAAATATTCCTCCTCAATTGTAATTGTAAAAAAAGATTATGACACTAGTCAATCCTAGTTACAATTAAACATAGGCATGGAGTTGATCTACCCGATGCCTTGATACTGGCCCCCTTCGCCGTGTCCTAACTTTGAAAATCAACCGATATCCCATTGGATCCATGAGTTTTTTTCCTTGTAAGAATGTGAAAGTGAAAAAGTGGCAGTTCAATCACCTTATATAGGCAATTACTAAATGTCACATGAGTTCTGAGGATGCACTTGATTTTGCCATGTGTCCTTACTATCAAAATGAAGGGCTACAATTCTCCTAGCCTGTACAGCTATGCCTCTTCCTGATGCAACATGTGTCCTGCGCATTTAACGTAAAGAAAACATGTGTGCATGCAAGGATTTGAGTTTAACAATTAAAACAATGGAAGCATACCCAATATGCTTCCCTACCCTATTGAGCTCAAGGAGCAACTCAAAGCTTGAAACCAACTTGTCATTACTCATCAGCATGGATATGGCCCGTCCAGATAGGTCTTGAATTGGATACCTTTGAATAACTCAGCAGGGTATTTCCCAACTTAAAGGAGCCACCATCAACTCAAGAAAAACTTAAGTGACTCGTCAAAGGCATAAACCATCGTGCCATGAAGCTTAAACCTACACTGCATAGCTAAAGTGTTGATTGTCTAATACTGTGGGCTTACCCCTATGTGTTTAAGGGGTTCGCCTCACCTTTACTCTCATTAGTACCTATACACTAATGAGAGTGGGGGGTGGGGGGTGGTAAAGCGTTATAGGCCAATTCGGTTATAGGCCTTAAGGCCCATTCGGCTAGACCTTGTACCAAATAAAATAATACTTAAGGAAAGTTGTTATAAATATAAATAATACTTTTACTCTCCAAATATATACTCTAAAGAATCTTTCCTAGGATAAAGTGGGTGTCTTTAGGAAATATTTACTCACCATAATTATCACACTACTTCTAAACTATAATAAATAATCACTCTACCAAAGTAAAGGGTTGACCTTTTTACAAGGGCAATTTTCTTCTTTTTTACACCCCTTCTCTAACTGAAGTCGAAGTCCAAGTGTTGGGACAACTATAAGCACTCTAGCGCTCGATAACTCACATTTGTTTATCTTACAAACCAAAAGCTTTGTCAAACCGAAGACTCAACTTGATCCAAGACTTCTTACGACAAGAATAAGAATCAACAATGCTTTAGAAAACCCTTTTGGGGGCCCAATGAGTTATCTTAAGATCCGTTGACACTATACCATTGAAAAAAAAAGTTAAAGTTGTTACGTGTAGCCAATTCACATGTGATGGAACTATATGATATCCACAAAAAGGAAAAAAAAAAAAAAAAGGAAATGAACATTGAATTTCAAATGAAGATAGAGCCCATGCGTTTGCCAAATTCATCTATAAATAGGATGTCATTGCCACATTTTCATTCACACAACTCTTTTCAAAAAGGTCTTGTGAATACCTTTTTCCCTTCTTTAAAATATCTTATATGTTAATATTTTTCATGTATTCTTAAATTTTATCATAACTCTATAGTGTAGGTATTGTAATAAATATTAACATCTCTTTCAAAAGGTCTTTTTTGTATCATCTTCCTCTAGTTCTTTTAATATTCAAACATGTAAATTTCATTAAGCAAACATAAATGTCAAGAATTATAGTTCAAAGAAGACAACAATTACTTAATGTAATATTGATTTCACTTCTAGTGCTATATGGTATTCAAATTTTAAAAATGTATGGAAAAAAGTTTAAAGTTAAATATGTATTGTATTAGTTATTACTATTTCTTTCTATATTTCTACTTGTATCCATTATATTCTTAGTTGCAAACATAATGTTAGGTTAAATTGACAAGGGTTAGACCTAAGGGGGTGCTAATAGGGCCAACACCTTAGCTCAAAAAAATATAATTATTAAAATTTATTAAAAAGGTAAAGTACATATTATATAGTATTTTTAAAAAAAAAAGATTTAAGGTAACAAGTGATAAATAGATATTTT